>PVIR01005657.1:0-70641 GCA_004026965.1 Petromus typicus | reverse complement strand
GAGGAGAAAAAGAGAACAAAATTTTAACCAAAACGATATTTTAAATTAAATTTCTTGGATTTCAACTTTTATTCTTAGGCACTCTGAGATGTCTAGTTGAAGAAGACAGCAAATAAAAGGATATGAACCTCAATCTGGAATCTCATTTTAGAATTAAAACATAATTAAAAGAACTTCATCCAATTAAATTTTTTAAAAAGAAGAAGAAGAAGAAATAAAGGGGCAAGCACTCTCATATTTTCCAATGGCATTCACATTCTGTGGACTCTGAATAGTAGAAAATAAATGGCAAAACAAAATATAAGAAGAAGACACACATGTTGTACTAGTCCAAACATATATTTAAAATCACTATGACGTATATAACAGACACAATAATAATCCCTGAAATGAATCATTTTTAAGTATTACAACATTTTAAATTAACTCATTTGATGCTTAAACTAGTTTGTGAATAGAATTCAAGATATATTCTTCGTTTTTTTAATAGAAAAAGAACTGATCAACTGCATCATTTAGACAGTACACTGGATCAGAGAGAAGATGAAAATATCAGGTTTCAAACATCAGGTCTGAAGTTGTTAACAGAATAAATAAATAAAATGCAGATAACTGAATTATACTGCACAGTTTTTAAATTATTAGAGCCATATAATAATGGTAACCTTGAAATTGCCTTGATTAAATATTCCCATGTCATCAGAGAAGATGAGAACAAATATAATATTGATATTATAAAACCAGCACCTAACAAGTGTTGGTTAGCAGGTGGATAATGTGAGATCCTTGTGTACCTCTTTTTGGAAGGTAAAATGATGCAGCCACTGGCTAAAATGATATAATGATTCCTCAAAATATTAAATAGAATTACTACATGATCCAACAATCTCAACTCTGGGAACAGAGCCAGGAGAAATGAAATGTTGAGGCATTTGAAACTTGTATAATTTGTTCCAGAGTCTTATATGGAATCATAGTAGTACAGAAGCAAATCCAGATAAGGATCCACTGCACATATGAGGCCAGCTGCGAATCAAATACATTTATTCTTTGTGCCCTAATTTGATTGAACTTTTAAAATGGTGCTCACTTTGTCAGACTAATGTGCCCTTTGGTTCTAGGGAGGAGCTTAATTTAGTGCTCATGAAATTTAAAATGACAACAAATACTAGATTTGATAGGCTGGTATGAAACTGATTCCCTACCTGAGTTACTTTCTGATTATATTTTACACTATGTTGTTAACAAAATTTCTGTACCCAAACTTCAAAGATTTTCAGTGTTGAGGGAAAACAATATCTGAATGACCACAAAATGCAACTTCCTTTTCACCTGGCTTTTCTGGCTTGTCCTTGGCAAGCTGCTATCCTCTTTTCTCTTTGCTTACTAGATACAAATATTTGGGGAAAAAATACTTACTGTTTTTATTCCAAAGGATTTTTAAAATATCAAAATACCAGTGCCCCTATAATCCATTGTATCATAACCATTTTGGGTAAATGGTTAAAGAAGATAATGTTTTGAAAGAGAAAGCCTTTCTGTTTGGGGTATTATCATTTCTTCAAATCAAAACCAAGTCTTATCTCTGTTCCTTTTTCCCCTATTTTTCCTCTCTTTTGGTTTATGTTTCAGTCTCTCTTTGCTCCTCCTCCAATCTCCCTCCTCCCACGGCTCTCCTCTTCTCCTTCCTGGCATTCCTTTCCATTAATAACTTCTCCTTTTCTAGAGCCCTAGTAGACTGACACACACAGATTCAGTCCAGCTTTGTAGGTAAATGGAGGTAGGGCGGTCTGGTAAGACAGCCTTTGTCCCTGTGTTCAGCGCGAGGTCGAGCACAGGTTTCACCCAAGGAGTTCACACTGTGCGACACCTCTGGGGTCAACAGTGGCTGGGTTTCCCCAGGGTTATCCCTTAATGAAAGCAGCAGCAGCCTTCTAAGGCAGACTCAAGGCGCCTGTGACTCGGGGTGGTGAAAGCCATCATTGTGGGGCTCTGCGAGAGCAAGCATGAGCCGCTTAGGCATCTGCAGAGAGAGCTGCAGCCCTTGTATCACAAGTAAAGTGCTACACATACACATAAAGTGCACGACAAAAAAAAAAAACTATTAAATTTGTGACAAGACAGCATTGATTCTATTTACGTGGACTTTATTTTAAAATGAATAACAATGTCTTGAGAAAGGAGGAATAAATATATGCATCTGAGCCTTGAAACCTAATAGAAAATCCCAACTTCGCTTTGTAATAATAAGCATAGGTTTGCCTGGAGAAGGCTTTCCGTTCATTATTTTTTTCTATTGTATTCCTTTCATCAGAGCCTGTATTGCAAATGTGGTTATCAGAATTTGGAGACTTTCTTTGCCATCATGATAGGTAAGAACCATTGTTTACAACTTTTAACATTCCCTAGTCATTTTATTTTATTTATCATAACTTCCACTTGGGAACTTGTAAAATGGTGATTTCTCTTCAGGGTATAAAAATAACATATCAGGATGCAGAAAACTGTTATAGGTTTCACGTGGGTACTAGCTTCTGGGTTCAGTCTTGTTAAACAGCAATAGCCATTCTCTAGTGATAGCTGCTTGGTGAATACTTACCGTACACCCGCATGTTAAATACTGTAATAGTTTTAAAAGAACTGGACAAGGGAGATACTTTTATTTGTTCTCTCTTGCAACTGAGCAAACTGAGAAAGAAGGTAGGCCGACTGTTCAAGGTAGTACAGTCACGGGGCACTCACTTCTCCACTCTAAGCTCAGAGCCAAAGTGTTAAACTTGTCAGGAGCAAATGAAAATCTGTCTTTAGTCAAATGTTTGACCCCAGCTCTCATGCAGACCAGGATTTCCTCGAATTCTAATGCATTTCTTCAGCCATTTCCCTCTCCCACTGTCCTCAAGTGAATTATTCTGGATAATTCTCTTCTTTCCTTAAATTGTGAATAGTACCACCTCTGTCTTTCCTCAGGTTCAGGTAAGAATTAGCCCCAAATGTCAGTAGTGCAGGGGATTATATCTGAATTTCATGTTTCACTCATGAGAAACTGATATATGAGACTGTACACAAAGCTGTGTCGGCAGCACGCCTACTTGGGCTTATGAATATTTGAGCCCTGTGGTACATAAATATAAGCCTTTGGCCATTCCACTGCAAGAAACAAAAGCAGTTCCTCTTCTACTCGTCCTAATTTCCATAAACACCATCATGCATCCCATTTCAAATGCACCAAAACTGAGTCAGTGTCGATTCCTCTTTGTCTAACGACCTACAGCAAATCCATTACTATGCTCTGTCATGTCTGATTTCAACATAAATTCAAAGTCATTCTTTCCATTTCCCAACATAATAAAACCTTACAGTCCAACTACCATTATCTTACCTCAGATCCTGGAGGATACCCTTGTAATCATGTTCTAAATCTCTAATGACTTCCCAACCCATTAACCAGAAAATCTAAAGTACTTAAGATGTCTAAAAGGTCTCCATTTATCTGGCACTTTTTTAAAACAATTTCTTCCCTCCTATTTCATCTTCTACCATTTCCCTTCAATCATTTCTTCACAGACACACTGCCTTTTGGTTGATAATGAGACATGTTTGGATCACAATGTGAAACATTGACGATTTTACCAGAGAAAGCTTCTCCCACATCTTTACATGTTTTCTACTAAAATTCATCCTGATTCCTGTTCAAATGTAATAATGTTATCTTCCCGAAGAGACTTAAATTGATGACCTTATGTAAAATTGCCCATACATTTTTTTCAGAACCAATATCTAATGATATTTTAAGATGTTTATCTGTTTGTCTTTTTAGACATAAAACCAAAGATATTTTTAAAAAATAAGTATCACTGAATCCCATTTGTTAGAACAAAATATTCCACAACTATTTCACAGTTATTTTCTAAGTTAATATTTCTATCTACTGTGCTAGGTGTCTAACTGTAGAAGTCCATGGTTGGAGTAAAGCTGAATTATTTTTCACATTTTAAAGTCACTAAATCTTTACTTTCTCTAAAATCTGAACCTTATGCTGAGAATCCTAAAATGTACCAGTGTATAGGTGATATGCCCAATTGCAAAGACTGGAGCAATGATTCCTCTGTGATGGGCCACTGGAAAGACAAATATGCCTCATCTTCATGGAAATAAAAGTAATCAGTTGGAAAGAAAGTAAATGAGGAAAGCTATCCAGGTTCCTATTTCCCTTACCATACCACACCTGCTAAATTATAAAGGCTAGAAAACAAAAGAGAAAGTGAAGATCATTGGATGTGAAGATTCCCTTATCTAATGTTTCCAAAGTGTCAGAAGGAATAGCAGCATCTAGAACTTAAAGAAGTCCAAATCCATAACCAACCCAGACCAACAGAATAAAAACTAAGGTATTTTTTAAACAATTCTTCAGGTGGTTTTGATACACAAGCAGTGCAGCTGCTGTATTTAATTCTCACATGAAAATCACCCAACTTGCTTTCTAAAAACACATGTTTGGACACATCTTCCTTCTGTAGCTTCTAATTCGTAACAAAACAAAAACAATGAAATCAATACACTGAATAGATTTGTGGAACGATAAATCAAATCCCATTTGTACATATAACACACACACTTCTCACATTCCTGGGGGAAAATCTCAACATCTGCCCTTAAAAGATAACAGCTCTGGTCATAATTTGCCTCTTGCTAGCTCTATGGATATCAGTAAGCTAATTAATCTCTTTTAGAGTCTCCTGCTTCATGTTTAGCGTAGGTGATAAACACTGCCCAATATATCCCAAAGGTTTTAACGACACCAAATAATACTTTGGATAAGGAAATAGGTTCGATAGCCATGTGCCATGCAAAGGGAATCTAAAGGAGTGGTCTTGCTACTGATCATTACTTTTATAGTACTGTGGGGATTTTATTGGCAGATGGTCTGAAAACTGAGAGTTCTGGTAGGAAGGGCAAATATTAGGTGTAAATCTTTGATAGTTTGTACTCCTCTGCAGTGAAGACTTGGGCAATCTGTACATATGGTCATTGTCATTACTGGTGATACATTCTTTTCGAACTGGAGATGGAATAATTTCTATTTTGGACAAAACTCATAAATTACTCACTATGAAAAACCCTCATCTTCTATCAGTCTGTATTGTAGAAGAATGAAATATGATTAATATTTCTATTACGACCATTTTAATCAAATTTTCCTTGGCCCTCTGTAATTTCCAAGAAATGGAAAGGTTAGATCGCTCTGTTAGTTAATGCACCATTAAAGACATATAATTGTCTTAATAGCAGATCATAGAAGTGCATGAGCAATTAACATGAAGCAATTTTGCACCTTAATTAGTGTCACATGGAATCCCTTTGGGAGTGCAGGAGAATTTTAAATTCCGGTATGGAAGCACTGTGTCATAGGAATGTGCCTGATGTACTGTGAGCATTGGTTACAGAGTAAGAAGGCCTTGTGGGCAAAAAAGATCCATAGCTCCATTCAGAGAGGCAGCAGAAGCACTCCTTGTGTGTAGGAAGGGGAGACATTTGAATGGAGAATGTGAGGAAGAGGTGGGAGAGTTTGGTTAAAGATTAAAGGGAAAAACCAACAGAAAGTTACTGTGATTGAAACAGGCTTTACAGATCAGCCAAGGCTCAGAATTCCCGAGAGAGAGAGAGAGAGAGAGAGAGAGAGAGAGAGAGAGAGAGGAGAGAATAGAGAGAGAGGAGAGAGAGAGTGAGAGAGCACTGCATGCAGCTGGTTCTTTTCTTTTTTCTGTAATTAACACAATCAGAAGCATGAGAGGTGCTTTTATCTCCATTTTTCTGTATGTGCGTTTTGGTATAGTTGAGCCCAACGGAGGATTTGCCGACATAACCCATTTAGTTTTCCGTCCAGATAATTGAAATATAAACCCTCACCCCAAGTGCAATTTTAATCCTCCCAACTGCAGTTTTAAAACATCAAGACTCTTGATTTGTTCTGCTCTTGGTGCCTTAAAAAATAATCACTGAATGGATTGTTTCCCTCCAAATTCAGTTTTTATTGCCTTTTCTTCCTCATTCAATACCACACCCCACAGCATCTCTCCAATACATAAAACAGGAGGACAATGTTCATTTTGCAAAGGAAAATTGAAAAAGCATTTGCATTTGCTCTGACAAAATCATCTTGAAGAATTGAACTTTCTTGCAATTTTCTCATCTTCATTTTGTTTTTATAAAACAGATGGAATTTATAATTGACTTCATCTTCAGAAATGACTGAGGCTGGGAAACATAAATTCCTTTCTTAAAGTTACTTGGAGAATGATTGCCAAAATTTTGATCAGGAGATGTATGAGATGTGATCAAAAACATGGTTAATGTTCAGAACATTCTAGAAGAAGACTAGGATCTGTTCTTTTGGGACTGAACCAAACTGTACTAGTACCTAAAATGTACCAATAAATTCAATAAAGGAATAAAAAATAACTTATAACTCCCCCCACTAAAATCAGTGGTGGAAATTGGTAAATATTTTCTGTATTCCAAGTTGAATACTTTTGTAGGGATGACTCTCTTCAATACATATCGACCTTACTTTGGAAATCACATTTGTTCTCCAAAACTCAAATTCTGAAAGCTTAAGCCTTTGGAAAGTGCATACAATTATTTATTTTTTTTTCTTCAGTGAATAGGAACTTGATTCTGAATAATCAACCACCTGCAGGAGCTGAGTAATGAGCTTCTTGAAGGAGGATGGAGAATTAAAGGGGCAGGTCGCCTCTTGTTTTCTGTCAGAGTGTTTGGCTGCTGTATCTGAGCCTAAAAGGGGAGGACACCAGCAACACAGTTTGAATCTGGAGGAGCTGCTTGTCTGTTGGGTGAACAATGCTGTGAAAGGGCAGAGCCAGGGAACGTGGAGCCCATGCTGTTGTCTCAGGTTCTAGGGGAGGAACCCATGTGAGCAGAGGCTGATGTACAATGTACAGAGTAATGGGCTTAAATATCAAGTGTCTCCATCTGCCTGAGCAGAGGCCCCTGCAGCCTTCATTATCACCGCCTGTTCTCTGCACACGGATGGGGGTGAGGGCGTAGTGGAAAACAGACTGGGGATAATTATTATCATCTTATCTGTGTAGGACTTAACGACCCTCAAGCTAGTCAAGCTACATTTGGGGAATCTTGACATTCAAAATGAAGCCGTCAGCAGGACTGGGTAAGGACAGGAACATTTAGAAAACACACAAAACCAAAAAAACAACTTAAAAATATTTTAGTTCATCCCTCATGGAGGAACACATTTCCTTCACAAAGAACCCTCTCACTTATTGTGCAATACTGGCATGCGTCAAGATGGTAATGGTACTAGGAGGCGGCTCACAGGTTTGCAAAAATTCTTTTAAAAGTGAAAAATAAAAGCTGGGAGTTCTGGCACATGACTGCAATCCCAGCACTTGGGTGTCTGAGGCACACAGAAAGCTCAAAGCCAGTTTAGACCACACTGTGAGATCATGTCTCAGATAACCAAAATAAGCCCCCAAAAGTGGAAAATAAAATAATCAAAACTTTGTGCTATTACCTGTTTGTCTCTTCTCTGTATCTTTCTATGTTTTGTACTCTAATTATTTTAAAGATAATAATACGGTGTATCAACTGTCATTCTCTTATGATTCTGTTATGAAGTTCTCTTATTTTAATAAAATAAATAAAATATTAAAATGAAAATTATTAAAAATTCTTGGTTAAGTGGCAACACGACTAATCCCTCATGAAGCAATTATTAACTTTTTTCTGAAATCAGCTTTGAATTATATGCTTTATATTTGACTTACATAAAGAATGCTTTCAAAATCTTTCTTTGAATACAGGAGTTATGGCTGGAGTGCCTGTCATGGTAGCCCTTCATCCAAGACAATAAATCAATAAATAAATCACATTGTACTCACTATGGGAATAGTTTGATAAAATATCCTTTATTCATTCAATGATTTCTTAGGGAGACACATTTTGGTTATTTTCATATGTTGAGTCTGTGACAGGCTGCGTGAAGGAACACAGCTTTACAGTAAAGTGCTCTCCAGCTCTCATAGAATGTCATCATGACAATCATCTGGTTCCAAGTTCATCACAGATTAGGAAGTGATGCCCATTAGGATCCATAAGGAAAAAAGTAACATGTTCTTAATCCTTCCATTCCCAGTCTGAGCCCGGCATTACAGTGCCCATCCTATCTGATCTTCCCTAAGATTCATTTTCCTCATCATACCCTGCATGACTGTCTTAATTCTGCCTGGTTTAGAGCCAGCTAGATCAGCCTGTATCGTGTACAGTATTTCTGCATCGCTAACCTGACTTTCCTGAATATCTGGTGTTCACAGGCTTACCTCAGGTGGAAGAGCTATGTAGTGTAGAGTTAGCTACAGTAGCATAAACTGAGCTTCCTTGATTATAGTTTCAGACTTGTACTTTTTAAGCCTTGTGACCTTTACTCAATTGCTTTAAATCAGGATAATAACAGAATAATAAAAATAAAATCAGAATAATAATGTGAGTGTTGTCTGGTTTTACAGAGATCATGTATGCAATCTGCCTAAGAAATGAAAAATCAATAAATTCTACAGATAAGTGATAAGATGAAAAGTAGTGACAATAGTAGTATAGTATTTACATATAAAGGAGTAGCTCTGCTATAACGAAGGATAATTTTGAGTTACTGGTGAGAAAATGGATGTACTCTGAGACCATAATATTAAATAAAATAAATCACATATAAGCTTAAATATTCTCTTATATGATAAACCCAAAATATGAATAAAGAGAAAAATAAAAGAGACATATTAAGAAATAGAGATATCATTTTCAAATGAAAAGGCAACCAAGAGAAAAAGGTGCAGGCAAGCTCCGGTTACGGGATCTTCTGCTCTTGCTTCTGCTGCTGCAGTAACTGGCCTTTGGATGCTGCTGCTCAGAGTAGCAAGAGTTGAGCCCAGGTTCAGCCTTTTTCCTCAAGGTTTTGACTATGTTGCTTGTTGGTTATTAATTTTTTAACTTTGGGACTATTGGGGAATTGGAGTTCGCCATGAGGGTTCTGGCTGAGTCCTTTTCCTGGGACAAACACAGTGCTACTTGTCTCATCCCTGAGAACTGGCACGGACAATGAGGACTATATGGCCAAAGTGTGACTGTGTCACATGTGACCACGAGGATGCATGCATCTCCTGCCATCATCTCAGAAAGGAAACCAGCACCAATATTTGTCATCACCATCTTTCCTCCTCTGCCCTTTGATTTGCAAGATGCTGGGGTCAGGCATTCACAGTCTGGGCCAGTGTGCAATGCTGTGACAATCATGCAAGATACAGTTCCTTAGTGCAACACACCAGACAGAGACATCCCAAAATCTGGGCGTGGTCATGGTCCCTAACAATTGGAACCACAGTACTGCTGTTGCCCAGCTGGTCTTTAGATTAGTTCACTGAGAGAATGTGTGTGATTAAGCTGCTGTTGGCATGGGTTTTGTGTTGTGAGACCACAAACCCAGTTCTTGGATAGTGTAGTTGCTTCTTTCCTCATATGTCCCACCCTGTGGCCAGAGACACCAAGTCCAAGCAGCTCAGGAAGTAGGAACTACATCACTATATATTTCTTTTGAATGTGCACATGTGATCATCCAGAACTCAAAGAAACTACCACCCCAGCAGAAAAGCAGCTGCTTCGGAGGCTGCTTGTTGCTGTTTCCTTTTATTTGGGGTTGGGAAGGTTCATTAGGAAATGCGTTCTCTGTATAAGGAATAAGTAAAATATGGGGTGATGTTTTTATTTTTCTGAAATTTTCTGAAAATTTCCAATGACCATATATCACTTTTTATTACTATGTTTGCAGTACATGCATTTTACAGCCACCTTGGGGACATGGTACAAGTGTGTAACATAGCTTGTTTCCTTTATTTTAATCCCCTTCCTTCCTCCAATTCTGTTGTCCCTTTTTTGTAACAACAACATCAGCTTAAATGCACCAAAAATAAATGCAGAGGATAAAAACAATTTGTCAAGTGTTGTTGGGGATGAGCATGTTTTTCCATGGAAATATCACCTCTGTACTCTCTGCTGAATCCTACACAGCAGGCCATTTCCTGCCTCAACTCACGTTGGGGTGTTTTTGTCTGGTCCATCATCTTTTCCTCTCCTCTCATTTTAAATCTCTCGGGCCTAGTCAAGCCCTAAAGTTACTGCTATCAGGACTCCACTGAAATTTCCCTTTGTGGGACAATGGTTTTCCTGAGTCATGGTATCCATTCCCAAAGCCTGAAATGTGCCATGCTTCCCACTGTACTCTTGTTATTGGTACAAGTTTTCATATTTCACCAAGTATCACAGTTCTACTTTGTCCTTATACTTACCTATTCCTTCGTTTATTTACTATTTGCTTATACTGACAGCTGGTGCTTGAATATCTCTGTGATATACTAGATACACAAGACTCAAGGAGTGTAATAAAAAGTAAAATAACTCTCGATTATTCAGAGTGAAATAACCGTCAATAAGATGAGACAAAAGGGGAGTAGGCTTTTAATTCTATATGATCCTGAAGTGTGTACAATGACAAAAAGACAAGCTGCTTGTTTGTTCTTGAAAGTGAAGGAGGCCATCATAGAAGCAGCCAGCCCTGAATTCTTTTTTTATGAGGGAAACTGGTCTTTTTCACACAATAGAAATGAGCAGGCTGAAATTATGGTAGTAGGACCGACACAGGGTGCCTATGGTAATGAAAATGTACTGCAGGATGAAACAAGTAAAAAAGCTGAAGAGACTCCATGTAATGACAGGTTTGAGAGGGGCCAGGGCTGTGTATGTCACATCACACCCAGTGTTTTGAATGCAGGGTTGTTTCTGTTTGTTTGTTTTTGTTTGTTTTTTGAGACAGGGTCTTGCTTAATAGTTCAGGCTGGCCCTGAATTCAGCCTCAAACTCACATCACATCAATCCTCCTGCCTCTGCCTCCCGTGAGCCACCACGCCCAGCACTGTGGTATGTGGTGCCGATTGCTGGTGGGCATGAGTCTCCACACCCAGTATTGTTGTATGTGGTTACCAGGATTGAACGCGGGAGACAGGTGCCCCAACCACCGAGCTAAATCTCCGGTCCTGCAGTGTTGTTTTTAACACATCTGCTGACATCCACAGGCACTGGAACAGGCACTGTGTACTTTGGTTGTTCAACCACATTTTGTGATATATTCAGGGCACAACAAACCTAAGTCACAGAGTCACAATACAGTTCCTCATATTTTTCCTCCTCAAATAAGATTGAAGCAATGTCTTAAGTGACTGCAAACCCACTTTCCAAAAAGAAGAAAATATAAATGCTCAATGTAAAATAGGGTGAAAGGGGAAAATGATATTGTAACAAAAAAGTAAGGAAACAAATTTTATGTATATGGGGGGGGTGGTAGGGTGGGTAGGGCTATGGGAAAAAATGACAATTAAGTTGTGTCTTATACTGGTACAAATCCCCATTATGGAGTGCAATCATGATGTGTATATTTAATGTACCAATAAAGATTTTTAAAAAAGAAGAAAATATAATTGATAAACACTAAGACTATGATTAATTATTTAGCTTTTCCTTCACTGAATTCAGTAAATGTGGTCACCCAGTTGGCATACTGTCATCTAGTCTAAGGGAATTTTGAGGAAACAATGTAATTGGCAGACATGGGTTTATCTCAGTGCCCAGCGTAAAAAAAAATTAACATTACATAAAACAATTAAAGGAATCTCAATTGAAAAGGCTGAAATTCAATGCTATGAATATTTGTTTACAGAAAACAGTATATTCTTTTCTTTTCTATAAGAATATTGAGAAAAATTGAGAGAGTATCTTGTTAGATGGTTATAGATGTACCTTTAAAGCCCTTCAATAAACTGTTAAGCATTGAAAAGCTATTGTTGATGTTACCAAGATGTTCCCTGAGGAATTAAATTATTGTGTTCAACAAAGAAGGAATTTGCATCCCAAATGGTAACTAAAACTATTGTTCTCCTTTTAGAAATTGTCTAGCTTCCATATTCTGGCATTTGTTTCTGAAGTACCAAGACTTTATAGCAGAATTGCCTTAAAATTTCTTTTTTTTTAATAGGAATAGGTACCACTGCGGCTTCTGAATCTTTGTTTTGATCTGTTGCACTCAAGGCTACTTCTCCAGAGCAAGAGGACACGGAGCAGAATTGGTGTCAGCACACAGAACAGGGCGCACAGCAGGCAAGGGAGGGATTTCATACCTTCAATAGGCTTGGGTACAAAATGTGAGGAAGGCTTGGTTTTCTTCACTCTGTTGCCCTTCATAATTTGACCTTCTTTATTGAGTCCTAGAAACCACGCTCGGCCTGACTCTTGCTGGCGATACAGCGTGGAAGAATAGATCACATAGTAGTTTTCAAACACAGACTCCTTAAATTTGCATTCTGGGGTGAAAACATCCTGCAAAGAAAGGAGGAGAGAGAGAGAGAGAGAAAGAGAGAGAGAGAGAGAGGGAGAGAGAGAGAGACTGATTTAAAAATGAACTAGCAAATGCTTAAACCTAACTTCAAGATGGAAAACATATCCCCTGATAAAAACAAATGAGCAAGATGATATGTAATTCCACTTAACATTTTTACAAAGATTCGTTTACTGTACAAAACTGAGAAATAAGATTTCCTTTCGAAACAGTCTTTATTCTACTGAAAACAAGTTTGACATGACAAACCTGAGTGATTCACTGGGCTGGGAGCACTGGAGACAGGGGCTATGTCCAAATTCTGATATCAATATATATATACAGCTACATTTTAGGTACATATTACAATTATATTCATCTTTGTACTTGCATATGGTGTATCTTCGTTCTTGTTTTTCCCCCTTGATCCCATCGTCCTTCCCTCCAACATCTCTCCCTACTTATAAAAACTAGAAATTAAAGGTCCCAAAGGATAGGGAAAGTAAGGAGGCAGCTGAAGGAAGGAAAGAAGGTAATGAGAAAACCAGCAAAATATTTTTAAGTTGAAGCAGTTTCCCACCGTCTCAGTGGCCCTGAGCATGTGAGTAAGGCACTAGAATTCTTCCCTAGGAAGTAGATCAAAGGCCACCTCAACACACAGGCACCAAGATGTTTCTGAACAGACCACTCCATATGTGTGGAAATCTGTCACACAACCAAAGCTGGCTCTATCAAACCACCAGAACACTTCTGCTTTGGTTACTGAGTGGATTTCTCTTAAATTTCTTTAGTAAATGTTTATGAAAATAATCAAAATTTCATCTACAAATATGAGGAAGAAGCAGTAGGAAAAACACTACCGTTACACTGAAAAATCCTCAGTGTAGCAGAGAACAAATTTAAGTCCAAGAGGAAACTCTGAGATCCTCTCTCGTACCTCCGTCATTTGCTACATGAGACAACCCAAAGGTTCAACTGAAGGATACATGAAAAGATTGATTCAAGGAGGACACATGAAAATACACAGCAAGCTACAGCCAGAGTTCACATGTTTGGCTTTTGGTTCACATTCGTCACTGCCTCTCAAGCCCAAACTGCTCACGGTTTCTGCCCTAGTCTCATTTAGTGCTTATAATGCGATTTATAATCAATACAATCAAATTACACCTGTCAAATGAACAAGATGCATCCTGTGGAAAGGAAATCTCTCCCTTTCTGAAAGAAGTGGAAGACCAATGCAATAATATCTCCTTCAGCTCCAACTAAATCAAAATGTTACACAAACATGCAGTGGTCCTGCTCCTCAGTGTTGGGTACTGGAAGAATTTCAGCGCGATGCCTTCATAACAATGTGTTTACACACAGAAGTGAACTAATGATGAGCACGCAGAGATTAAACTGGTTGAAAGGAAGTCATAATAGGTGATATTCCCAGACAGTCTTCCTGTGTAGGGTAATACACCAAAGACTGGTAAAGGCTGCCGCTGCTTGAAGGATTCCTTTGATCTTATGTACATAGAACATTACTGACCAAAAAAATGAGTCGGAGAGCGGAAGTGGAAAGCCACTGAGAAATATGGGGAAAAAGAAGCGTACTTATGAGACATTGATATTACTTACATTGAAGCTAAAAATTTGATTTCCCAGAGTTCCCAGTTTTATGTAAGCAACCTGGGTTAGGAAACAACTGACCAAACTACCATGCAGTACTATTTCACAGCTGCTATCATGACTACAACTAAAACCAAAGTGAGTAAAAAGTGTCGGCAAGGAAGAGGAGAAATGGGGCCTCTCACACATGGCTCTGGCAAATGCATGAAGACACAGCAGCTGTGAGAAGTAGGCTGGCAGTTCCTCATGGACCCAACACTGCTCTTCCCAGATGTGTACCCAAGAGAAATGAAAACACACATCCATGTGGAAGCTTACACAAAAAATATTCTTAATAGCACTATTCATAATGTAGAAAAAACCCACCAAAATGTCTATTAACTGACAAGACAAATGTGATATTTCCATACAATGCAACATTATCCCCCCCATGAGAGAGAATAGAGCATTGATTCATGTAACGACACAGATGAAGTTCAAGAATGATGCAGTAAGAAAGAAAACATATATGAAGGCCACATGTTACTTTATAGAAAATGTCTGAAATAAGCCCATCCAAATTGCAAAGCAATAGATAGATACCAAGGTCTGGTGGTGAATATGGTGGGGTAAAGGGGTACATGATTTCTGAGGAGAAGACGACATACTGGGATGAGAAAGTGGTGAGATCTGCATGATTATCTGAATATATTTAAAACCACTGAAGTCTACACTTTTAAATGAATTTCATGGCATGTGAATTACCTAGCAATAAAGAAGGACCAGAGGAACCAAGTAACCAGAGAGATGGGGGGGGGGAGAATGGAAGCCTTGGTATCCTTTGTGTTGTAGCAATGAACTGAATAATAACCCAATGTGCTGGGAAAAGGGCTCTGGCGTAGCCTCAGTCTCCATTTGCCAGGGCAGCATTTAATCATTGCCAGGGATGGGGACAAAGGTGATACTACTCACAAAACTGTGCCCCAGGATGACTCAATTGAAGAAATGTATTGTTTTGTTTTGCATTGCTAGAATGACACATTTGAGGTATCCTAACTTTAGGGAGAAAAGAAATTTGGAGGCTGACATCGCATCAGCCCTAGACCAGGTCTGGTGATGACTCTACAGTGGGTGGTGGGATAGAACAAGCAAGGGAAGCCAATCAGTCGCCACTCCAGGAAGCCAGACAGGCATAGGTGCCCAAGTCACTTGGGAGAGCATGGACTCATCCTCCTCACAGACCTTCCACTATGTCATACCTCTAATAAAGTCACACTGCTTCTCTATATTGCTGCCCTGAAATACATCTGCAACACAAGAGCTTAGGGTTTTGGGTACACTTGAAACATATTCACAGTGTAAGAAAGTGTAATTTGGAGCTGACTCTTGTGTAGTACTATGTTAGAAGACTTAGACAATGTTTCAATTTTGATAGATAAAATAGCTCTGAAGTTTATTTCTAGATCCAGCCCAACACTGAGAAACATGACATTATCTCCTGATGCAGAGGGACTCTTGCACATTCAAGGAAGAAATTCTAGGTATATGATTTCAGATTTAACACTAGGAAATGGAAAAATATATGGGCAAAGAACTGCATATCAATATACATTGTCAGTTCTATAAAAGAATGCAACTCACAGTTATAAGAACATATCACAAAAATTTGTGTATATATATATATATACACTGCTTAGTGATAGGTGAATTTGCTGCCATCTATAAATTAAGTAACTAAAGCAGGTGATAATGAAGTAATTGTTCGCAGTGTCATAAAAAGTCAGAGGCAGACAAGACCCTTTGCCAACAGAATGGGTTCCTGGTGACTGGTATAGAATTTCTACGAGGGCCACATATTGTTACCACATTGCCAAGGCAGCTTCTGAAGTCAATGTTGATTGATGGGAGCTTTATTCATTATCATAAAGACCACATCAGGCCTGTATAATCACTAGGTTGTTATTTATGTACAAGAGAAATAACACTTCTGTTTAATAAAGAATGAACTCTAGTGTTTTCACTTAGTTTCACAGTGGTCTGCAGCCCACTCTTGGGAATAAGAAAAGCCCAGGAAATTGTAAAAGGACTGAAACCCTGGGACCTGAGCCAGCAACCCCATTAAGTAGGGACCGGATCTTGAATTAGCCGTGGAAAATCCTGAAAGTAACCTCGAGGTCCTCATGAGAACAGAAAAGCCCAGGGCAGCATCCCATTAATATTGTTCTGAGGAGCTACGCAGAGTCAAACACCAGTGCAACTCTTCCCATCTACCTGGGGAACACATGCCACAGAAAAGTAGGGCAGGAATTTAGTGGCAACAATTTTGTGAACACAGGCAACCTTGGCTGTCCAGGAAACGTGAAGGTCACTGGAATAGCTTGGGCAGAGGCCCCAAGTGCAGCCTTTGCCAAATCCTCGAAATTTCAGTTTCAATGCTAAATTGGGCATCGAAGAACTTATACTGCATTTGCTATTATGGTTCTTTCTATTTGGTGGGAAGTCAAGAGTTCTACTTTTCAGACTTTAAGAAAGTGACTAAAGCCCTGGCTTTCACATTCTTTTTGGCTATCAATGAGGCCTTGTAAGGAAAATGAGTGAATATATATGGAAGCATGTTATATACTTCTAGAACTTACAAAACCTTCAAATCATCATTATTAAGTTTTCTTCTTGAGCAAGAAACTTATAATTAATCACGTAACAAGACAGTTCATTCTGTACTTTTGACACCCAGGTTTACATCTGCTCCAGCATCCAGACACTGATGCCACGAGTGTAGCTAGGAACAATTATACACACAACACACACAGACATATAAAACGTCATCTAAAGCTTTTGGCAGAGACCTGAGAAATTGCATATATTGAGGAGTGAAAAATCTATAACATGAGTGATAATATGAGTGTTAGGAATGACAAATCTAATGATTAATGGGGAAAGCTTGGAACTAAGGTGATGCAACCTGAGAGTACCTTGATCCATTACATACAGTGAAAGCAGACTCAGCGGTACAGGGCGCATTTCTTCTCCCAAAGAGTAACTAGCCATCATGTTGCACCGCATAAGTTTTGTTTTTCTTTATAACTCCAAGTTTTCTGTTCACTGTCAGTGTCATAGCCAGGCTCACAGAAATAATTATTGGTTAAAAAGACTCATTGCCTCGGGTTTATTATGAATGTGGACATGGCAAATGCTGTTTGTTTTGATAGTTATAACATTAAAATGTTCTACTGTTCGTCTTAAATTGATCTTGACTTTAGTGGATATATGAATATTCCCTTTTTTTTTAAAGTTTTTTGAGACAGGTCTCCCTTTGTAGCTCAGGCTGGCTCTGAACTCACTATGTACCCAGTTTAGCCCTGAACTCATGGCAATCCTCCTTGCCTCTGCCTTAAGAGTACTAAGATTACAGTGTGAGCCACCACAGCCAGCACTGTGGTATGGGGTGCCAGGGATGGAACTCAGGATCTTGAGCTTGCCAGGCAGTTGATGGAAACATTGAGCTAAATCATATTTTTAAAATTTAATATTGATCATTGATTCTTTGGGCTATAGGTAGACGATCGGGTTCTGCTCTTGCACTATAAAAACCATTGTGTGACACTCTTTTTTCTTAGTCCAAGGACCTTTCTGACCCAGCCTCATCCTCAAAGGTAGAGCATTCCTACCCACTTCAAACCAGATGATGAATGAATGTGGGTCAGATAATGGGCCAAGACCCATTCTAGTGTCTCCTAATCCTACCTGTTTCCAAAACAGGCTCTCTAGAATTCTCTTTTTCTCATGAATTCAGTTTCATATACCATGTTGAACCTCTTGATTTTAGTCTCTGCACTTAGATTTCTGATATCCTACACTTCTGGGTTAGAGGTGCCATTGTCCGGCATAAGTCACCTCCCTCCGGGCCTGCTTCAACTGCAAGATAATCCACTTTTCCCACTTCTGTGTAAACGGCATTATTCTTAAGCTGTATGCAACATGAAGGACAACAAAATAAGAACTTATTTTACTGAATACATGTATAAAAGGCTGTCCTTCTTAGGATAGACTGCATCGCCAGTATTGTTTTTTTATCAAATGCCATCTCCTTACTAAGTCCCCACATCCTAACTGAGCTGCATTCATTTCCTTGTCTCCAACTTCTCTTTTCAATAGGAGCAGGAATAATGTCCTCTCGGTCCACACAGGTGATACTGATCTTTGCCTCCTTCTGTTTTCCGTAGTGCTTGATATAGTTGCAATATTTAATGTGTTTCGTCTCGCATGATGTGGTTTTTTTTCTTCTGCTGTCATAAACACTGTGAACTCTCGTACACCAGAAAATGGTTCACATCAATAGTTTTTATGAGGCCCAGCACTTTAGCCTCATTTTCTTCTTATTGGAGAAAATATTAAGACTATTGTAAGTTAAGGAAACAGCATAGATTGTTTTCCAATAAGACAGAAGTGATTGACAGTACTGACTGTGTTCCTTGGCTGTGAGATCTTGAATACACCATTTAATCTTGATAAAAATCTTACTTTTCTATGTAGTATTTGCAGTGTTTACCCCACTAAAAAATGTGGTGGAGATTAAGTACAATTTATTTTCATGGATCACTAAGGTGTGTTTAAATTGGGAAGGTTACTTTTCACTTAGGTTCTTAGTTTCTCTAAATATGAAGGATAATTGTTTTTTCTTTTTAACCACTTAAAAGTTTATCATTCTTCACATTAACCAGGTAAATGATTACTTGAAATTAGAGTTTATATAAAACAAAAGCTTCAGTTGTCTACCAAAGAAATGGTAGCAGAGCCTTTTAAAAAGCCAACAAAAATTTAATTAAATAGAATAATCTTTGCTATTATATAATTATAACTAATGATTTCTTGGTGGTATGTAAAAACTATTAAATTTGAAACATTTTCCAGGTACAAAGTACCACTTAATTTCAATTTTCTTCTTCTACTAAAGCCCAAACTATAAGATTTTTCATTTATTTTTATTTTTTCAGACAGGATCTTGCTACCCTGCCCTTGCTTGTCTTGAACTCCTAGGCTCAAGTACTCCTCTCCCTTCAGACTCTTCAATAACTGGAACTATCGGTCTTCACCACAGTTCCTGACTAGTAACTCTTTTAATATGCACAGCTATCTTGCATGTTTGCTATGATATTTTATTTGCTACTGTTACGGTTTAAATATGAAGTGCCTGACAAATACTCTTTGCAACTGAGTGATTTATCACCAGTGCAGGGACATTCAGTGGTAGCATCTAGAGATGTGACCAACATAATAACACTAAATGCCATCAGTGGATTAAGCCATCGAGATTTCATTAGATGAGTGCAGTCCCTTGGAGTAGATGAAGGGAGTGTACCTTGGGAGTGTATGTGTCTCTCTCTGGTTCATTCTTTGCTCAGACTTCTGGTTGCCCTGGGTTGAGTGACTCTCCTTTGCCATGCCAACCAGCCACGAAGTTTCTGTCTTGGGGCCAGCCAGTGGTGGACTGAGACCATGATCCAAAATAAATCTTTTCTCTTTACAGTTTCTTATGTCAAGTATTCTGTCCCAGTAGTGGAAAGCCAACCTTTACAACTGGGTTATATGCACAGAAGATTTGCAAGTTGCTACACAATTTATATCCAGTGACCCAGAGTAGATACTACAAGTTCCTTTGGTTGGAACCTTTGAATATTTGCTGATGAAACTTCTGGTTTGTTAACTTCCTTATTGGCCTTTTGACACAGAGAGCTTGAAAATCCTTGGTATATTAGCAGCTGCTTTGTTAACTGTGTTGTCAGACATAATGATATTAAATCAAGCAAGAGAACCATTGTTTTCCATCCTGACAAGAAGAAATGCTAAATTACATTATTTCAAATGAAGATTTAAAAAAAAAACTGTGGATGCTTTGGTTAGAACAGGTCTAATTTTATAACAAAAAGAACTGTTCAGATATGGAAACATTTGTCTAAACACATTTGAGATAATTTTTCCTGGAAAATTACTGAAGGCTAATTTTTCTAAAAATAAAAACTCTTTGTTAATATGTTCTTTGTAATATCTGACAACACAGCAAGGTAAATTTATATTATCACAAAATAATGAAACCTATGGTGTACCAGAAATGTAGTGCTGGAGGGAAATAGATACAAATATTAAAATTCCTGTCTTTTTGACCTTGGGCAAGTTCTTTAGCTTATTTGAAACTCATTTTCATCATGTGTTAGTCAAAGCCAAACATACTTTTACTAGAAAGTTGTGGTTATTAAAAAATTCAAGAAAAGTGTGCCTATTAATTATTTTCTTTACTCCTTGAAACAGTTTTTAGGCAATAAATAAAGCCCAAACTTATTTATATTCATAAATAAGAATAGGTTAACCTGGGCAGCAAGCTTGGAAAAGCCACTTTGCTTCTCAAATTCAAATAATATCTCCTGTGTGTATCTTATCTATGAAAGTTAATGAAAACTGCTGCCCATTTATAGATGCCACAGAAAGATGCCATCACTTCTCTTTCTTGCAGATGTGAAGTGCTTATTGTCAAGGTCGGTAGGTTGCCTCAGCACATCCAGGAAAAAGAAGACACATAGCTCTGGGGCTTCAGCCTTTGTCTCTCTTCCTCATACTAAGGAGGAGTGTATAATGTTGTCTAATTCCTGTATATTAATTTAAAAATCCCCCTTGACTTTAGAAAGCTGTTTTGCATACTCCCAGTAGCTTGAGAAATTATCAATAGGGCAGGAAAATACTGTTGTCCTTATGTGAAAATTTATCCAGCTTTAAGACCATGAAATCAGAAAAACTGATACCAAATTTAACTGTCTGAAGTAAATGACTGCAAAACTGAACAACAAGAACAATAACAACAAAACCATGAATCCTTTTTTGGGAATTTGTCAACAAAACTGGTAAGTGGTTCATATTTTCAGAGAAAAGTGAATGAAATAAGCTCTCTATAACTCTAGGGGTTCTCTGAGGGGCATTTTTGAACCCTAAAATGGAAAGGTGAAGCTCAAGCTGAGTCCCACAGTTTTGGGAAGTTAGAATGAGAGGCTGGTTGCCTGGGAAATGGATTTGCGAAATAAGACCAGTGAGATCTGGTGAAAAGGAGGGCAGGAGATGGAATTTCCTGAAAATCTGGGGCTCCTGGGTAGACTGATCAAGCAGAATGAGACTCCTCAAAGTGTAGTATAGATCAGCTCCCACAAGACTGACAGAGGAGGCTACACAAGGCTGGAAGGTTCTGGTAAGGCAGTAAGAAGAGGCTTCAAGATGCTACTGTACATTCAGTGGAAATCTTAGAAATACTGCAGTGTAATGAACACACACCCAATGAGCCTGCTCCCTTCCACCCCCGACTAAAGTCAGAATTGAAATAGTCAATGACTAAAACACATACACACCTACTCTCACCAACACACATTCACATTCACACCCAAAGCACAAGAACACAAAGACTGATTTATTACTTATGTAAAGGTGAACAAAACACACACTCATTCTCCACACACACACCCATTCTCCACACACACACATCTTCCAATTAAAAGAGAGATCCCGTCACACTGAACAAAAGTGCGAGTCTGTGTCCCACCCAGCACAGTGGTACATATATATGGTCTCATCTACGCAGGAGACTGAAGCAGGAGGATTATAAGTTCAAAGTCAACCTGAGCAACAGTAAGAATTTGTCTCAATATGAAATAACAAGAAGGGCTTGGGATGTATATCATTCTCCTTGAGTTCCATCACCAGGGATACAGACAAAACATCAAAAAGCAGAACTCAAAAATACTCTGCTTAGAAGTGCTACCCTTAAGTCTCATCTAGGTTGACAGTGAAAGTCGAGGTGACAGTGAAGGAGAAAGAAGGGAGCCTGACTGCTGACTCATCTTCGGTATCCTGGCGATCAGGTCATCAGAAGGAATGTAGACCTCAATACAAAAGATGCATACTTACACAAAACAAAACTCAGCCTGGTCTCAAATCTACACCTTTCCTTTTTTAAACATCTCCCATAATTTGGATTCATCTCCCCATCCAACAGAGTCCAGAAATGTTTCTCCCATGCAGCCTCATTTTTAAGCAAAGCTCTAGGGAATATTGTGTGCATTTCAAAGATGATCACATTTCTCCTGTGAAAATCCAGTCAAGGGTGTTTTAAAGGGAATAACCTGTCAATGTAGACGTAGCATCTAACTATATCTCCTTGTCATTGAGGAGAAACAATTGTAGAATCCAATTGTGTTTCTTGCTTGCTCGTTGGGTTTAAATTACACTTCCATTGAAGCATAATCTTTCTGGAAGTGATTGCTGTGCTCAGGCACTGGAACAGTTCACAGCGAGGAACCGACCATTCTAATGGGCCAAAAGAGGGAAGTGTGGGCTGTGATGTGTTAGGAGTACAGAGCACCTGGGAGGCAAGAGGCCTGTGATGTTGCTGTGAAAATAGCAGACATCACAGATCCTTTGTATTAATATAGAGGTAATGTAAGATTTTTTAGAAAAAAAGAGAGAGAGAGAGAGAACACAAAGTAATCCTGAGAAAATTGCAGGTACCCTGAGCATGAGTAGATTAAAATCTGACTTCTACTCCTAGAGTGCTGTAAACTTACACCTCACAGGCATGCTCTGCTCAGCCTCAATAAAAACCTGCATGGACTGTCACAACAGTGACTTTTCATTTTGACAGGCCTAAGGAGCAATCAGCTAGACAAACAGCTCTGAGGCCACAGAAAAGTTAGGGCTGTGCTCAGGAAAAAGACCCTCTGCCTCTGTGTTGCTTGCTGTGATCATGAGGCCTCCAACAGGTTTGCCAAGGAAAGTGCTCACCACTAAGGAGCAAGGAACAGACAGCAAGGCAGCCTTGTCAGCTGTGTGTTTTCTCCCAAGTCCTGCACTAGGATCACCGCTGCTTTCTGCTGCCTTTTGGCGTCTGCTCACTGCTATGATGGGACTGCGTGCATACTTGTTTGACTCCATAATACATGTGAAAAGCAAAGAAAACTCTAAAGTGCACCCTCATTATGAATATCTTTAAAATTCAGGGCTTCAAATACAGTTTGGTGCTCTATTTCATCAATGACAAGAACAAAAGCAAGTGAGGAGAGGAAGTGAAGTGATGAAGATCACGGAGCCCAATACGAGCAGAGATCTGACGGGAACCCTGCTGCCAGCCATACTGGGTGCCTGGGTTTTGACTTACACTCCTAAGGAGGTTAAAAATGGCCATGGAGTAGATGTGTACCTATAATTTTTCATATTTCTACCAATGAAATGACTTGGACCACTGTGGTTCAATTAATGTAAAATTAGTCACCTCTGCTAACTATGATTCTGAATATATTTTATTTTAAGCAGATTCTGTATAATTCAGTGTTCTACTCTTGGTATTTCATAAACTAGGTGTTTGTAATATAACAAAAGACAAAGTCAGGAAGAGTGACTTTTTAAAAATATATTTATAAAAACAGTGAGTGTGGTGGATGACTTTAACTAGGAAAGGTAAATGGAGAAGATACTGTGTCTTTCAAAGTGAACTGACATTTCTGACAGTGAGAATGTTAAAGGAAAGAGCAAGGGTAGTGCCTCACCCCTGGCCACCATTAAACTTAGTTGTATGAAAGTACTGGCCAGAGGTATGTATGGGATGGATATGAAGAAACAGTTTGGACTCCAAGCCCAAAACTTCCTGGAAGACATAGTTAGGGATGAAAAGATCCTATCACCCAATGGTTATATTCATGGACACTTTGAGTTTGATTCATTTATGTGACTTGATCCTAATCTTCTCCATCGAGCTAAAAGTTGACACGTCTTTGACTCAAATATCTTCTTAGACATTATAAAAGTGGTATAGTGATGAATTGGTTCTTCACAGATTAACATTTTGTCATCTATCTTCTCATTTCCGAAGTGTTTCATTAGAAATCCATAAGTGTAAGATTCAGCCATATATGGAGCGGTCACATTCTCTTCTTTATCATGAAATGACTAAATCACTTGGTATGAACATGTCCACCTTAGTAGGCTGTTGAGTATACAGCTTTCAACTTCCATGGACTCGGCTACAGTTTACAGTTGTGTAAATTCATTGTTTCTCCTCATGTGCTTCCACGTGAAGCACATCCTCCCAACTCTACCAGCAAATCCAGTTCTCATCTATTTTACGTACTTCACCCTTGACGGCCTTCACACAATCTCTGATCTGCCATCAAGAAATCATTTCTTTCTTTTCTACCTCCCACTACAGCTGCTCCTCTCTGGCTCTCTTAATATAACAATCACTCCGTAACTCATATCATCAGGACCAACTTATTTGAGATCATGGGCTTTATCTTGTTTCCTCTTGAGTTTTGCATGGCTTTACATGCTAGAAGCACCCCTAAGGCGTCTGTGAATAGACAAAGTCCCTGATCTCTGTATTTAGCATAGTTAAATAAAATCGCTTTGATAATGGCTCTTCAGGCTAGTGGGGAGATCTCTCAAACCTGGCTTCCTCTGAACCAAAAATAGTAACAAAATTCTAAATTTATGCCCATTAGCATTTTCTTCCTTGAAGTGTTTTTCATTGAATTTGAAAAGTTACACCTATCACTTTATCAATAGTCTAAAAAGCAATAACCATTTATTGTTTTAAAAATATTTTCTTCTTAGAGAAAAAGAAACATTAAAAATATATAAACAGAAGCACACATTTTTGGTAGCACAGAATAAATACAGGAGTGAATCAACATCCTTTCCACATTCCATATTAGCTTACAGGGATAATGACTTCCCCTTCAGTTTCTGTTGGAGATGCTATTTTCTTCTTGAATTGAGAATCAATTATACAGAAATACAAATGTATTTGAATTTGGTAAAAGTTATTAATATGTATTATATTTGCATGCAAATGGTATTTTAGGCCTTGAGGAATATAAGGAATATGCTAATGTTTCTTTTCTGATGTGAACATTTAGGGAATTATTTGTGAATCATTTAACCCTAAATTCATTGTTCTGATATACTAAAATGTCAGGTTCATGTATATACACCTGCTACTTTATATAAAGACCTATATAAAATGCTGTTTGTTAAATACTTAGTGAAATGTGCATGACTTATTGATACCTAGAGTTCTGCACATAGTAGCTGACCACTAAAAGCTTAGCAAATTCATTTTTATAAATTCATGATAATAAAGCCATTTTCAAGGAAATAGCAGGTGAAAAGGCAATTCCCTCTGCAGATCAATGACCACAGAAGCTATTAGTTCAATTTCTTTTAATTTTCATGCTGTGGAATGCTGCTTTACCCGAAAATGAAAAAACCTGGGATCTTTCATGTCTTTTAATTTCTATGGCCTCTATAAAATATATTTTAAAAAACTAACAATGGTTTCAAAATTTATTGAAAAAAAACTGTTTAATATGAGTCACATCGCCTCTTCTATAAATTCTTTTACCAGCCTGTAATTTGAGTTTCAAAGTCTGGCATTTAGTTGTTGATAAGCAATTAGTATTTGCTTTTCTTGTCTCTAAAATATGCCAACATGCTCAAAGAAAAGCTTTATATTCTCAGACATGTTTCTAGCTTGGGATTCTAAATTTCTCTTCTACTTAGTGACGGCCGTTTTGAGGCAGCATGGAATTTTTCTAAACCAGACTCCTTAGTGGCATGAGAGGGAAAGACTTTGACACTGAAAGGCAAATTTAATACTGATTTTGTTCTCTTCACTTAAAGCCAAGTGCACAAGTGTCACAGCACCTCACCGATTCAGCTTATGCTCAGTGTGAACAGAATCTGACCGTTTTCCCTAATAGAAGCAGCATGCCAGGTTCTAGCATTCACCTTTGGAAAAGCTGTGTTTAAAACTACTACATGGGAGAACAGAACAGTATGTGAAGGAGACACGAGGCCAGACCTGATGAGCTCTGAACAAGAAAGACTTATAATAATGTGTCCTATGTCTTCTAAGTGGACGAATAAGCTTTGACTATATTCCATTTTTCCACATACATTTGTCTCTGATTCAGCTAAAAGACTAGATTACCAAGGTAGGAAGAAAGGTAATATGATGTTGACAAAATAGTACATTTAGCATTAAGTCCTAGATAGTCGGATGTGAGGAAGATCTGACGGCGAGGCGGGTGTCCCCTTCCTCCTCTTGGTTCCACGTATGTCCCTGATGAAACTGCTCACTTGGTCAAAGTGGACGACTGTTCCTGATAGAGGAGGACTGTTTTCTTGATAAAGGTTATAGGAGTAGCTGCTAGAACCTCGAACCAAGCTCTTAAGTTCTACATAGTCATTAAAATAATATAATTCGTGCAGTATTTCAGCTAACATTTAAATTCCGTCCCTCTTCTCATCAGCTAATGATTTAAACTGATGAACGAGCCCTGAAAATGAAAAATTTACATTCCTATAAGGAATAAGATTAAGTGATTAAATTTTCTTCTTGAATGAGGATCAGAACCAAGAAGGGTCTGAATCTCACCTTGGGAGTATGGATAAAATCTTCAAATGTAGAGACTAAGGGAAGAGGAGAGAGAGAACAGACTTCTGAAGTTCAGAGTTAGTCAGACCTACCACACAGTCCAATGGCAGGAATCATAAGCACTACTCTTTTGTGCTTGGGTTTCGACAGTCAAGTACATTTTGGAGAACATGGATCTGCCCCTCAAAAGTTAATGTGGGAGGGCCAGTGATTTAGCTCAGTGGTTCCAGCTCCTGCCTTGCAAGTGCAAGGGACAGGGTTCAATCCCTGGTAACCACATACAATGCAGGGGGTGGAAACTCACACCCAGCAGCAATCAAAACCACATATCCCAGTGCTGGGGTTGGTGACTCACGCCTGTAATCCCAACACTTGGGAGGCAGAGGCAGGAGGATTGCTGTGAGTTAAAGGCTGAGCTCAGGGCCAGCTTCAACTATAAAAGCAAGACCCTGTCTAAAAACAAAAAAAGTTAATGTGGAATTCCAGACTGAGCTCATGCACATGTCTTTATCTTTAGACTTCAAATTGTATTTCCAGGGTGATACTTAGCCTCCAATCAGACATTGCTGCCACTAGGTGGCAAAGTGGTGACTTGATTGCCCAAGCTTGAGCTCAGTTCACGTCAGCAAGAAAGGGACAGCCATGGGTCCCAAGGTCCCTTTTTCTATTTATTTTCACTGTTCTTTCAAAACTGTACTGAACAGTGATGAAATAACCTACACAAGTAAGATTTAATAAATTATTTTATATTATACCTTGATTTAAATACATTTTTCTAGGAGAATGAAAGAGAACACAAGACTCTGATATCAACTATAGCTTTACTTCTGCCTCTGATATTTGTCAGATGGGCAAAAACTAAGTTTCTTCACTTCTATGAACCACTTTTCTATCACATTTAAAACATTTATCACATTTAAAATATTACACATATTTTACAATTTGTTAGATAAAAGCACTAAAGATAAAAGCCAAAAGATCCAACATGAAAGAACACTCGTAATCACTCAGTCTGATCCACAAATAGGCTTCTTCACTTGTTTTCAAGTTCATAAAGTTTCAGAGAAATATGATTTCCAAATTGTTATGGAAAGGCTGGAGTGCAGGTCACACTGAGCCTTCATTCCCCCATCTGACTTAGCTGGAGTTTCATTACCTAGATTCCTCCCCCAGCACTTAGGATTTGCTAACAGACTTTGGGGAGACCCACCTGGGCCTTTGCTGTGATAATATCTAAGAACCCCTGTGAGCATTTTCACTCTAACCAACAGTTTGCAGACTTTCTGATGCTTGCAAGGTTTTGTGACATTTTCTGTTATGCTGGAAATAGCTAAAAGATGCTTTGGTATCCTGTCCTTTCCTTAGCTGCCTTTCTATATCACTTCTCACACTCAATCAAGAAAAATAACATTAAAGAGATATCACTATAGAGCTAACTTTCTCTTCAGGAAAATAGGTATACTTTCCAGTAAACCTCACCTATGCAAAAAGAGAGAAGTTTGATATAGAATGCATTCATCTCTAAATTCAGTTTAAGAAATGTAAATCGGACCAGTCTTTTTCTTCCTTCTTTCTTCTGCTAAGGGTCCTACTCCATTAAATATATAATACGTTGGAGTTTTCATTCCCAGGAGTGCATCTGTAAACGGAGCGTTTACAGCACATTCATTACACACCACGATTTGTATTCCTCGCAGCCAGGCAGCTCTGAACCACCAGTAGTGCATGCATGATTGTCCCTTGTGTAGCATGAGACAGTCCAATTGGGATACCAGACACCTGATAGGATTCACGCATGTACCACACATGGTTCAAGCCAGCAGGAACATATTAAAGAGAATACATTAAAATGAGGTTGTTAGAACAGATCTAAATCCAACCTGACCACTCTACTGATTGGAAGAAGGTATCTGGACACACACAGAGACTCTAGGGAGATGAAACACAGCGGGAAAAAGAGCCTTCAGCGAAAGAGGGGCCCTCTGTCCACAAGGAGAGGTCTCAGCGACAGCCAACCCTGCTGCCAAACTGATCTCCAGTTTCCAAGCCCAAACCTCCAGGAATAAATGTTAGTTTTCTGAAGCCTCATCTGCGGTGTGCGGTGATGCAGCAAGCTGGTTGTGCTAAGATCTTTTGCATGTGAAAGTTGGGAGAAAGGAAGGAGAAGAATCCTGACAAACAGGGGGAGGCAAAGAAAAGTTCTGTCTTTTGTAGTATGGCTAGGTGTAAGCTGAAAGGAGGTGGGGAAGCTTGAGCTATAAGGAACAGAGGTTTCAATTTTACAGAAATTTTCAGGAAATGAAACTATATTGAAATTACGTTGCCTGGAGTTTGCGTCCTTGTCCATAAACTTCTCCAGGGTCAAGTACAATGCTCAAAGCTTTGCAACAAACATACAGATAGTATATATTTCATTAATGAGCAAATAAAGGCACCTCATATATTGCATCTGGTATGAATTTTATGTTTCAAATATCTCCATATGCATCAAGAACTATTTTAAAAGGCAAGTGACTAAGCTGTTAAAAATATTTTTAATGCAACTGCATTTTAAAAGAAAATCTAATTCCTTAACAGAGTTCTAATGTTTTTCACACAAACCAACTTCATACTGATTGGGAGAATGTGATAAACTCTAATTCCAACTCCCAGACTCTTTCTAATTTCTGGCAGCCAGTATTTTCTTATTAAAAGCACCAGAATATAAATATAGTAATGTTAGTGAAATTCTCATAAAGTATAAAGTATCATGTATTTTCAAAAGATTACTACTTGTACTTCTTTCCATGAAAAATGATTGCCACTTCCAAAAAAAATTCCTTATTGTTATCTTTCTTTTTAAGCTATGGTAAGTATGAGCTGAAAAGAAAAGAATAATTGTGGAATTAGACAAGATTGGTCTAATGATGGCCGAGCAATTCTTTCCTGGAACAGTATTTTTTTCATTGGCACTTCTAACATTCGTGACTGCTGCGATATAAGGTGGAAAAGTGTCTTGATAAGTGAAATAATGGAGATTTACAAGGCTATGGAGACAGCAGAAATATCTGGCCAAGAGAAAGAGAGAAGGCAGGATGAATATATAGAGAACAGGGAATTTTTAGAGCAGTAAAAGTATTGTGAATGATTCCACAGTTGTAGATATACATCACAGAACATTTATCCAAACTGAAAGAAAGTACAACAGCAACAGCGAACAGGAAGGCACACTGAAGACTGTGTAGTTATTATACGTCAACACAGGACGTATACGGTCATTATTTAAAACTGTCCACTCTAGATGGACAATAATGATAATTGTGCAAGGTGTGGCTGTATCAAAGCAGAAAATATTTCAAAAATCACTCTAATTTCTCAGTTTTTCCTCTGAATCTACAACTACTCTAAAACCATCCAAGTCTTTAAAATATAATACTGAAGCTGTCAACATAGAGAAAAATATACAGAGAAAATATACAAAGTGAGAAATGTTTCCCAGAAAACAAGACAATTATATTAAATAATATTAAAGGTTAAACTTTTAAATAAACAATTTTAAAGGATAAAATTTCATTTTACCCTGCAGTTGTCCCATGGAAGCCAGGTAGCACTGAGTGTCTTTTCAGAGCACTGAGCATTCAGGAATGACACCATCTAGTGGTATGCCATAAACTTCCAGTGAAGTGATACTTCAACCTCATTTGATATCAATACCTCTGCACTGGATCAAGTACAAGAAGATCAAGGAAATTAGAACTGGGAGTCTTCATCTTCAAATCTTCACTCAGTTCAGAAATACCAAACTATTGATAGTCTACTTTTCAGCAGTAAAAATATTATTCTTCTTTCTTTCATTGTCTCTTGCATTTATACACACACTCACTTACACAGAATAAAATCAATAAATATGTATCTTTAAAAAGAAAGCATAAGAAATATCACATTTGCAAGAGATTTGTGTTATAATTGCCAATGATTTTTTCTGCTTTCCATCCTCACACCATGTATTTACTTTTGAGGGTCAATGAATCAATGTATTTTCAAATTTAAAGGGTAGAATAATTGATTTCACAAAGGAGTAGGCCCCAAGTAGAGAAATTCTTTTTTTAAAGTTCATTTTTAGAATTAAAATAACAGCTATAATTTTATAGTGTGGTATTAAATGCAAGTTCAACAAGTATTTATGAATACTGTAACTATTATTCATATACCATCCATGTAAGTATACTAGGGCACTCTGTACATACTGCATTGAGGTGTCTGTCATTTTAAATAAGAAGCATTATGTATTATAAAGCAGTGGTAAAAACTGAGTCGGAGCCGGGGAGTTAGCTCAGTGGTTCCGGCGCCTGTCTTGCAGGCGCAAGGACCCGGGTTCGATCCCCGATAACCACATAACAATACTGGGTGTGGAGACTCACGCCCAGCACCAACCAGTACCACATACCACAGTGCCGGGCGTGGTGGCTCACGCCTGTAATCCCAGCACTCGGGAGGCAGAGGCAGGAGGATTGTGATGTGAGTTTGAGTCTGAGCTCAGGGCCAGCCTGAACCACAAAGCGAGACCCAGTCTCAAAAAAAAAAAACCTAAAAAAAAAAAAAAAAAAAACTGAGTCAGTAACTCATAAGTATCATTTCAACAGCAATGCCAACAATACTAACAATACCTGCACTGAGTATAGATGTGTTAGATTTTGTTGTAGGAGCTGTTCTTTTGGAGACAGGTACAAGGAACACGATGAGATTTATTGAGGAAACCCAGAAGTTCAGTTCTGATGGCCCAAGTTCCCACGATTTCCATCATTCAGGGACCACAAAAGGTTTCTCCAGTGCCGTTTGTATTCTTAAATTTTCTAAATGTTTCCATCATTCTTCCTGATATGATTTGACATAGCTCGTGGTCTTGAATAGTGCAACATATATTCTGGCTTGGCAATGTTCTTGTGAAAACATGACTTGAAGAAATGAGTGTCTATCTTTAGACACTATCTGAGTGAGCTGAGAAGAGAACAACTTCCACCCTTATGCCTTGGATTTGAGGCTGATATTGTCACCATCTTGGTGTGAGCCTCACAGAATCAGGAAAGGGCTGATCTTCTTTCAAAGGGAAGAAAAGACCTGCTGCTCAACAGTTTCTTTCCTTCCACTTAGATTTTCCCAGTTAATTGTCTTTACTAGCAATCTAACCATTTTGATTCTTTTTTTAGAAAATAATTATTTTACCAGAAGCTTTTTTTAATTAAGGGTTATCTTGGTTAGAGTTAACTAACATTTCCATAATATACCTCGTGTCTTACGTCATCTTCAATCAATTTCAAAACAACTGAGTCAACCTTATGACATCACTTATCTTGGGATGATCCATGATCCATAATGAAACATTTAATATTGAGAAAAAGCTACTTCCCTTTCCTTTCTAGACATATTAATTCCAACTACAATAATTTGAATGTATACCAGAAAAGCAACTCCACAGAATACTGTGAAGCAAAATATTTGTCCCTGCATTACCCTAGTGTGTCTGAAACTGTCCCTGAGTAAGTGGCATTGGTCTTTCTCACATTCTCTCTCTGGTAACAGCACATATCAACCAGGAGTTGTACACAGTATGGGAAAAAAAAGAAAGCAACATTTCCCATCTAGAAAAATCCCTACTCCTGCTAACTCCCATGGCACAGTATTTGTGCCTCCAACATAATAAAGTTGAGAATTTTAAAATGCAATCACTCTTTCTATAGAACATGTAGTTTCCTGTTACTTCAAGGAGCTGATTTAGATGAAGCAGAAATCAACTCAAATACATCAGAAATTTATGAAATGTAAAACAAGACATTTAGCTCCCGATGATTATCTTGCAGTCTGCCAAAACTGTCAAAGTTTGGGCTTCACAAATGCACTGAGCCTGTCCTAGACACTGGCTTAGAGGAGAGGAGGTTCTCATCTAGCCTAGGACAGGATTTACCCAGAGCCACCTGCTGTGTCAGCCAGAACCAGTGAATCGGGCTGGCAGGAAGGTCTGTTTCCTTTCATATATGGTATGAGGGGAAAAAAAAAAAAAAAAAAAACAGTGACTGATTGAGTAGGGGAAAGAAAAAATGTGATGGTAAAAAAGTAAACAAAGAATATGTATATTCGATGTAGGATGGGTAGAATAGGAAAAAATGAGAATTAAGTTGTGTCATATACAGGTACTCATTCTCAGGGTTGAGTGTGATCATGATGTGTATATATAATGTACCAATAAAGAATTCAATTTACAAATAGCTATTACTGTAAAAGAAACAATACCATTAGAATCTGTCAATTTATATCTTTCTGTTTTGAGTGCATTTATCCCATCATGCTTGTCACTTTCTCAACCAGTGCCGGAAATCAAATGCAGTGAGTGTCTTTAGTTGTACCATCCTGGCTGCCTGAAGAGATTCTAAATCTTTACTTTTCATGGAGGTTTTAACTTTGCAGAAGAACCGGAAGTCACATGGTGCTAGACTCAGTAAGCTGGAAGAGGACACACTGCAGTGTTTCTGAGCCCAGCTTTCCACCGGATGCCCTTCGGAGCAGCATTTGCTCTATTTTTTTAGCCACACCTTGCGATACAGAATGGAAGACGACGTCTAGAACTGTTTTCAAAAGTGGCAAGAAAGACAGCATATGTGTATTTGAAGCAAAGGGGTGTGTTTTGAAGGGGGTTAGTGGCTATGTGTCTTTTACTATAATAAATTTAAAAATTTATTTCATTTCATGAAAATTTAAATATTTCATGATATACTTGGATTTCCCTTGTACATTTAGATGTTTGATATCCTAAAAGTAAAATACGAGGTACCTGGCAGTATTATTCTTTTCTACCCTTGAATATTATATTCATACATACCAAGTATGTGCCATTTTTCTTATCAGAGTAATCATAAAAACAACTTTTATTACTAGTAGTATAAAAATCAATATTAGGAATCTTATGATGTTTTCACAATGCATTAAATCGTAATATGATTTGTTAAAAATTATATATATATAAAATATATATTTTTATATATAAATATATATATATGTGTGTGTCTGTGTGTGTCTCTAAATAAACATTATTTTTATATGACAAGTAATTTTTTTAGATTTTTCAACCAATAAAAAATTAAAATATTCGTAGTACAAAATTAGCTTTTAAAGCTAAAATTTTTTATGGGAAAGATTCATCAGATGGCCCCTTAGATCAAAGATTGTTAAAAGAAATAACGATGAATGTTTACACAGTTTACAGTCCAACAAAGGGAGGCCTCTCTGCCACACGCCTTTCTCAGAGTCCATCTGAGCTGGGTATCGAGTCGCTCCCATGACCGCCAGAGCTCACTTGCTTATTTATTTCAATGAAGCCAACTCAGATGCTTCATTTGAAGTCCGAACGGACAAATTATCTTACATGTAATTTTTGACAAGTTTTATGTGCTACTGCTCATAAAAGACTGTTTTTAACTAAAAGTTACCATTTACATGACCAAAGAGAAAAGTCAGAGGGCCCCAATTTTAAAGGACAGCAAAAATTATATTTTGAAAATTGTACTTAAATATTGGACTTTTTTGGTGTGTTGTTTTGTTTTTGGTTAATAGTCTTGCTAAGAACCACATTATATATTAACCTGAATGCGAATTTTTAGTGGAAAAAATGCAATAAAATAAAATGTTGAAAGTGAAAATTATTGCAAATATTGACACAACATCTCCTTCAATTTTTAGCCAATATTTAGAGCTTATTAGCTAACATCAGTTAATGATCAGCAGCAATATATTAGATACTTAAGCCTTCTGTTCATACAACTAATACACAGTTTTTATTTTCCTTCAGGAGTAGCGCTCTAAATGTAAACCATTAGGTAGATTTGGCATTTTATCATATTTTTCCTATTTCTATTTATTTAGATTTTGTGGAAATGTGAAACTCTTCAGACACAAAGTAGGGTACAGAGTAAAAGTACAGACTAATTTTTCAGACTATATATGTAAAAGCAAGTGTGTGTGTGTGTGTGTGTGTTTTCAAGAAAATAACTAAGCATTAGTTAATAGAAAATTACATACATTATAGTAGATTCAGTTAAAAATCTAAGGAGAGGTAATGTTCCAAAAATATTTCCCTTACACCAATTATAATATCTAATAACAATAATAAATCACTGTTCCTTCTGGCTACTGTGACTTGGCTAAGCACAATCTCTACTTTAAAAGTACATGGTCAGAGCTCTGTAAGTCTCTCAGGAAAATCTTAATGTGAATTAAAATGTGCATCTGATGATATTATTGTTGTTAATTATATACTACTCTCTGTACCCAAACAAACCACTATATTTTCTGTTTACCCTAGACTAGAAATTCAGTTTTAAAAGCTTATCTTACACCTTTATTTACCACTCTTTAAGTATTTTTAGTATTCTGTTTGGAGGGATGAAACCAAGTGTAAATTATATAAGATTTATTTTTTAGTGAGGCATCATTTGATTTATAGAGTTTAATTTTTTCTAGTTCTTTTTTATCTACTTTTACTAAATGCTTTTTGTAAGAAGCATAGATATCATAAAGGATTTGTAAGTCCCTGCTTTTGAAATGATGAAGGAAAATCTATGTGTTTCTCTTCTGTCGTAGGGAGCCCAATAGTTCCCAGGATCCTCAGTGAATTAGTGTGCTAATGAAATTAATAGAAAGAGGGTCTTGGGCTTTACAAGTCCTTCTTGTGTTCTGCATACCAAGTTATGAAACAACTTTTAATTTTAGTTCCCATAAAGTGGAAGTATTTTATCTTAATAGATTTAATTTCACAGTTTGGGTATATATTTTTAATAGAAGATTCCCAGAGACAATACAATACATAACAATGCAGCTAATCCAGTAAGAAATAGCTGAGCATTTGTTGGCAATATAATAAAAAGATATGCTCACAAATTAGTAACTTACATAAGATTAGGGGAGAATGTGGACCTTTTTCAAGATTAGAATTTTTCAAGCAGTTAATTACAAGTGAAATGTTCATTGATGGCTATTAGGGAATTACTAGTGTTTGAAACTGACAATATTTATTTGTTTAATTATTTCATTTACTTACTATTTGTTCTCTAAACTTTCACCTGAGTAAAAATAAAGCCATAATGCAGTTGAAGACCACCAGATGAAAGGAAACAACAATAAAGTCAGGAATAATCCTCCTTGAACTTGTGAAGTTGTGAATGTTACTTCACCTCTCATAACACCTCTGCCACGGTACAACATCAGTAAAACTGGCTACTATGTCATAAGCATAAGAATGTATTAATCTAAAATAGAGACTAAAGATGGTGGAAAGTGATATATGGAAAATGTAATAAGACTTCATAATAATCAGTCCTTGAAATCTGATGCTCCTTGTATTCCTGAGACTTATACTTACCAATATCCTCACTTAACAGTTAAGACACAGATGAATGAAGAATACTTTGGGGAAATCCTAGATATTATCAATCCTACATAGTGTACTTGAAGTACATAAGTCACCATGCTTGTGTTCACTGTCAAAGAGAATTTTCACCTTGTGTATTTAGCCCCACTTTGGATACATCTAGTGTCTTAACTCATTTACTTTTTTTTAATTTCTAGGTAATAGGTTATCAGCAGACTATATCCAGTGAATGTATGTTTTCATTCTGGAAAATTTTACAGATGTACTTGACAGAAAAATTAGAATTGTGTAAGTGATGGGTTAACTTAGCTTATTTCAACTTGGTTTCAGGAACAGCATATGTAAGATGTGAACAAGTGAGAAAGAGCTGAAGTACTATCAGTGCTAATGGCAACGCAAATGTTGAGACGCGATTTTGTTTTCTTTGGTCTCATTTTATCTGTAAAATGGATCAGCAGAAGAAAAAGAACAAGACAGTCTAGTCTCAGAGATCTGCCCTGGATTTGTGTGTATGAGTTCTGGATGGAAGGCTTGCACAATGAGAAGGGGAACTGCAGACTTAAGACATTCAGTCGGGCTCCTACCAATCTTATTCTAGTCAACTCCTTTAACATTTCACTGTAGAATAACTAATCCATGTAAGATATAACACAACAGGTCAGATCACGGGTTCTACACATTCAAGATTTCTTACCTTTCTAAGGTCAAAGAGGCAGTTAGAACAAAGAAATGGTACTATCTACAATTCCAAATAGCTTTAATGAAGCCAGCAGAAAAATGGAGGTCAAACACATAGGTCACCTACTTTTAAAGGCATACAATATATGTAGACAGCCCAAGTGACTAAGGATTGCTTTCAGAACCAAAGCTTGAGCTTTAGGAATAAAAAAGAATTATGTGGCTATCTGAGAAGAGATAAATCTTGTAAATGGCTATTAAAGGACACAATCAACAATACCCTTGGCAATCTGGAGAGACAAAGAAAAATCGCCCGGTTGTCTATGAGGTCAAACTGTTCTTTTTTCCATCTTCTTTGAAAATAAGGAAGATGAAAGTAATTGCATCATGTGATTTTAGGTGAGGAAAGCTCTAGAGTAAAAACCTCACAATGTGCATGGTACAGAAGGCTTTTTGGTTGATGACTGGGACGATTTACCTGCCAAAGGCCACTCAGAATGATACACCGGCTGAGGATTAGCAAGTCAGCTTCCAAAGATGGAAACTTTGTTCTTTGGCGTTAAAAAAGCAGTGTTGAAGGCAGGGGATTTATCTCAGTGGTTCTGGCGCCTGTCTTGCAAGTGCAAGGCACAGAGTTCGATCCCAGGTAACCACACACAATAATACCAGGTGTGGAGACTCACATCCACCAGCAATCAGAACCACGTACTACAGGGCCATGTGTGGTGGCTCACACCTGTCATCTGAGCATTTGGGAGACAGAGGCAGGAAGTTTGCTGTGAGGTTAAGGCTAAAGTCAGGTCCAGCCTGAACTACACAAGTGAGACCCCCCACCAAAAACAAAGCAATGTTGAAGAGCCATGGACATTATGGATATTTGATAATACAGAAAATTTAAACCATAATGAATATCAGAATGATAACAAGGCAGGAATAAAAACATTTCCCATGTTCTCTCCCCCCACCACAGTTCAGTGCAGAAACTCCAGTAGATCCAAGAGATAATATGCTAGATAGTCATAAAGAATGAAACCACAACATAGGAAGTGAAATACATCCCCAGTTTATTTTCCTTGTATACAAACACTAGTTCCTAGAACATGTCCCTGTGCCTCACACATGTTGATGACAATATGAGTGAGTCTTTGGGGAGATAGACCTAAGATATCCATAATATGCCTAGTGATTTTGGACAAGATACTCTCCCATCTCTGTTGGCCATTATAATACAGTATGAAACCGAGGTGACAAGACTGTATCTAGACTGTCTATCACCAAGATTTAGTTGTCTAAGACCTGTGCTCCTTAATTATTTTTGAAAAAGTGATTTTGTTTTTCAACTTCTTGATCACAGTAACAGTCATGATCTACAAGATTCAGAAAAACAAGGCTCTTGTGTAAATAAAACAAAAGGAGTAGACAATCTCAATATTTTAAGAGGAGATGAAAATGTCTCATAACAGCCAGGTGAAAAAAATCCGCAAAAGCATCAGAAATGTTCATGACAGCTACAGCCCCAAAAGGATACACATAATCTATCTATTAAAAATTCTGAAAGGTCATTTAGAAAATGCCACTGGTGGATACTTCTTTATTAATTTAGCTAGTGAACATTTGGACTCTTTAGGAATTAAATGAAAACAGCACAAAATTCCAGGCATTAACCTCGCCTTATGCTCAAAACATGAGCGCCATACTTTCCATGGCTTTCTTTATCACTATCTTATCCTAGATTCAAGTTTGGACAAATAGTAGATGACCAATAAATCTCCTCAGAAGGATGTGTGGTTGAAAATAGAAAGTAAGAATCAAAGCAGAGATACTGTGGATCAGGGCAGAGAACACAGCTGTGAAGGAAGATATATGTGTGTCGACACCATAGAGCTGTGGCATTTATTCTGGGGCTACATGTTATAATTTGGAGAAAGAGCACTTGCCAGGGGCAATGGCAAGGCCTGCAGTCTCACCTCATGGCACCATAGAAAATATCATTTCCATGCATCCCATTAACATGTCCCTTTTAAAAAACACAGTATCCAGGCCTGCTATGTCACATAACTCCACGGTACAAGCCTGAAGACCAAAGTTTAGGAAGTGGACAGAATTCAGCTCAGGCCACAGTTTTCCCAGTTCATTAAGCCAGACCTGAACACTATCTCAGGCTCATCCCTCTGAGTGGACCACCAGCATCGACATATTAGAGGGAAACTCTGTTATGTTGGAACTCATTAGAATTAAGTTTACATTTTTATAAACTTAAGATGATATTTATTTAACTAGATGTCTCATTAGCTTATTGGAGTCATTACTGCTTGTCAGTCAAAGAGAGAAAATGAATGAGTATCTCTCAGCATAGAAAAGCAAGCAGGATGGTAATTAATGACTTTGCTAATAACAGTTCCACATTCATGCACAGTGATTTTCACATATGGGATGCAGACTCACAATGTCTGGGGAAGAATACTCTTGTCCTTTATTTATCAATAATACATCCACAAATGGCATTTAAATACAATATTTGAAAGGTTCTAGTCCTAATAACTTCTTACACATGGATTTTGCTTTAATGCTAAGTGTCTAACTGGATTTCAATCATTTATGCTGCCAAGTTTTCATTTATTCATCCAGGTGATTAAAGTAAATATACCACAGGGACTTCATATCCATAAATGTCTCAAGTAGGAGTTGAGTTTCACCAAAGCTCCTAAGGAAAACGAAGCTAGTTGTCCAATGGAAAGTTCAGATGTGGAAAGGCAGTAAGATGGGTGAAATCCAAAAGAAAAGAGACTGAAATTTGGAAGGTGGCATAGTGTCCAAGAACAGTGACTGACCCTCCTTCTGTAAGCATAAGAATGTATTATGCTCCCTCCTCCCTCCTCCTCCTTACTTTCCATTTTCAACCATACATCCTTCTGAGGAGAAGCAGCATTGCTTCCTTCTGTAAGCAGCATTGCAAGAAAGACATAGAATCCTGATTCTATTCCTTCAAAATCATGAGGGCCTTGGGCACCTCATACAAACTACTCAACTATTTAAACCAACATACAACTACTCAATAATTTGTTCTCCATTTATGTTAGTCTTAGATACAGGTTTACTACAAGAAGTAAGTACTATAGGATTACAGGAAGTAATCATCATCTGCTATCATACAACTTGTGAAAGATCTTCACCTGGGAGATACACATTTTGTTGTTGAGAACAGACTTCTTTAATTGTAAGGGGAAAAAATTCAAGAAAATGTTAAATTTTGCCTCACATCTGAATAGTGGAAAGACGACTTTGTTGGAATGCAGGGATGGAAGCTGTGTGATGCTCTTGGTGTGAATGTGGGCCAGTAGGTCCTTTGATCCATGAGTCTTATCATAAATAAGACATAACATAAATAACATAAATAAGACATAACTAATAATTAACTAATAATAAATAACTAATAATTAACTCAAGTGCTTAGAGTCATACAGGTCAAATAAATGATAAGGCTCTGGAAGTGCTTTAAAAAGGCTTTTTGGAGGCCTGAGCTAAATTCCTGGACCTGTTTTTCTTTTTAAATAAGATCTACTAAATAAGATCTACCATCTACTAAAAGTAATTAAAATTATATTAAATTGACTTAATAAGATATAACCTTACTATTAATTTGCATACGGCTTCATTGAAAAATGTTAACAATATTAATATCTAGAGATCACATTAAAGTCTTCTCTAAATATCACCTATTTATATGCCTAAGAAAACATATTACCTTTGAAAAACTGAAGTATGTCTCGCAAAAAGTCTGTTTACTTTTTCTGCTACAATTTCAATCCAAAGAGTTTCTGAGGTTTTCTTGAACACTATTGATTCATTTTGAAGAACTAAAAGCCAAAGTTTCATGTGGCCAAAAGTTATTAGTTGTGTTCATCTACTGATTTGATCAATTCATCAAATGGTAAAAAAAAAAAAATCCATCACTCTTTTTATTTGTGATTGTGTGATTCAAATTGTCAACTAAGGCTACATTTAATTTTCACTTTTTAATTGTCTAAATTAAACAAAGTTTAATGAAATAGTCATGAAAATATCAAACTTGAAAAAGCATCCACCTAGTCTGTGTCCAGCCCAGATCACCTTCCTGCGTCCCTCTAGGCACACCTGAGCACACAGGGAAAAGACAACTCCACTGCATTTCCCCAGATGAGCATGTAACAATCTCAGCTTGTAACACTGTCCACTGGAACTTTCTTCAATGGTAACAATGGTCTATTTCTCCAGTATTAAGAACAGTAGCCACAAACGACACATTCCATGTTCCAAATGTGATCACTGTGACTGAAGAGCTAAATCTTTCATCTTCAACAGCTGCCTAAGTCTAGGTTTAGATTCTACTAAGGGAATCAGGCGTGTTTCTTACATGGAGACTGCATCACCCGTCACTCTGATAACACCCTCACAGCGATGCCACAAACACCATTTTAGTATCTTCATGTGTCTGATCATAAAAGGAGACCTGTGCTCTCTCTGTCCTTTGGTCTTTCCTTTAGAAAAAGAAGGTTCCACCTAAATATTAAAACAGACACTCTAAACCTATTGCAAATTAGGTTAAGTAAAACTCTCAAAGACGTTGGCTTAGGGAAAAACTTCATGAACAAAACTTCTATAGCACAAGAACTGGCTGAAGAAATCAACAAATGGGACCTCATTCTTTTAAAAAGCTTCTGCACAGCAAAGGAAACCACCAACAAAGCAAAAAGGCAACCAACAATGTGGGAAAAAATCTCTACCAGCTGTTCCTCAGACAAAGGGCTACTATCTAGAATACATAAAGAGCTCAAAAAAATCAGCCCACCCAAATTTAATGACCCAATTCAAAAATCGGCATCTGAAATGAACAGATATTTTTTTCAGAGGAAGAAGTAAGAACAGCTATGAAGCATATGAAGAAATGCTCAACGTCATTAGTCATTCGAGAGATGCAGATGAAAACAACACTGAGATTTTATCTCACTCCACATAGAATGGCTGCCTTTCAGATTCAGCCAACAGCAAATGTTGGCGAGGCTGCAGAGAAGAAGGAATGCTTCTCCACTGTTGGTGGGACTGTAGACTCGTACAACCCCTGTGGAGATCAGTTTGGAGATTCCTCAAAAAGCTTGGATTGGAGGTCCCATTTGACCCAGCCATTGCCCTGCTAGGTATATACACAAAAGAATTAAAAGACTCATTTCACAGTGACATATGTGCACCCATGTTTATAGCAGCCCAATGTGTGATTGCTACATCTTGGAAACAACCCAAGTGTTCATCAACTGGAGACTGGATAAAAAAGCTGTGATTCTTCTACAGGATGGAGTATTACTCTGCCATAAAAAATGATAAGTTTGAATCATTTATACTTCAATGGACATACCTTGAGGTTATCCTCTTAAGTGAAATAAATAGGTCACAGATAGGTACATATTGCATCTTTTCTCTAGTATGAGAAAATAAAGATGTAAATGAATCCTAGAATTGTATGTTATATATTGTGAAATAGAAAATGCTCAAAGTAAAATAGGGTGAAAGGGGAAAAATAATGATATTATAACAAAAAAGTAAGGAAACAAGTTTTATGTATATGGGGGGGCGGTAGGGTGGGTAGAGCTATGGGAAAAAATGAGAATTAAGTTGTATCTTATACTGGTACAAATCCCTATTATGGAGTGCAATCATGATGCGTGTATGTAATGTACCAATAAAGATAAAATTTTTAAAAAAATTTTTAAAAAGAAAAAGAAGGTTCCAGGCCCTGAAGAAGTCATATGAGGAACAATCTTAACAAACTTTCTCTTTAACTCCATATAGCTAAGAATCACACATTTATCCTCAAAGACCTTTTGAAATGAGATCTGACGTTAAAGGTTTATGCGGTCTGGGCTAAAGTGGATCAGGTGGTTGTAGACTAGCAGAATCTACCCAGCATGTTACTGAGACACGGGCAAAGGAGGTGTCACAAGTACAGAGGAATCACAAAACTTAAGTCATACATGCTTGATGTCTGTATCTACCACCCTGAGACTACTCAGTTACACAGCAAATATGATGTGTTTATCTTACCATTGCCTTTAATAACACTAGGCCTCAACCTACACTAGCAACACAATGTACCCAAACTGTATTACAAATCTCCTAAAAAAGAAAATATTTTCAAAAAGCCTGAGTGGAAAATGAAGATCTTGTCACCCAGTTTTATTACTGCACTTGTTAAAATGTTTCTTGTTGTTGATGTAACAAAAGTTTATGCAGAATATAACAGGGAAATATAATATTTTATTGAAAGAGTGGCTGCTCCTGACTCTCAAACTTTACTCCACTCAGGTTTACATATTCGTGGGGTGCCATGGAGATCCTTTCTGTACTTGCTTTTGAATTAACCTCTGTGGAGGGAAGCTTACCCCCGAGGGTGAGTAGGATTTTAGAATAGCCTGCAGTCATTTTCATACATCATCTCATGTGTCAGACATTAGTCATGGTAGTAAGACTTTGGGAGGGAACATGTTACCATCTTAAAAAAAAGAGTATCTGGGTTTGGGCATCAGAAATGGGTTCCAGTGTATACACTATGCTCGATTGCCAAGTTGGTCTTAAAAAGTTCCTGGCATCCCTGAATATCAGCTCATTCATAAATGAAATGAGAGTAATACATAGTAATTTTATTGAGGCAGTTAATGATATGCTTTCTATAAAGCACATAGGACTTGCGATCCAGTCATCATGCAAAGGTTACCTACTTCCAGTGCAAACAGATAATGATATCATGGTTTCTAAATTTCAACATATGGAGACAGATGTAAAGATAACTGATAAAATGTGATAAGTACCCTCCAACCCATGCCGGTGGCCCTGGGTGATAAGACTTAGGGCTGACTTTCCTGAGGTGCTGGAGAGGTGATGACACCTGCGCGGAAGCTTGCAGGAGGAATTCTTCAGGTACAAAGGATGCTGAACCCAGAGCCACTAGCCAGAGCCAAAGACAAATGCAGAGCAGGATGCAATGTTTGCATTATTTGAAGAGAGAGGAAAGCGAGGTGCAGAAATATTGCTGGAAAGGCAGCCTGGCCCACAGTGTGAAGGTCCATCAATGTGCTCTTAAAGGTCTTAGTGTTTGCCCAGCTAAGGATGAAAATTCACAATGGGGACTTGGCAGAAGATTTTTGCAGGCAATAAAATCAGTGACTTTGTTCTGCAGGAAATATTTCGCTGGCACCACCATAGCTGATGATGGCACCCAGAGAGATGTGTTTGAATCTACAGGAGCAGCCTCTGGACTGGGCTTCCTGACATCACTCTAGACAGGATGAGGTCGAGGTCCCTGCAGGGTACCAAGCATGAACACCACTCCCACAGCCCACTGAAGGAAACTCCCACTTAAAGCTGGATAAATTATAGGGTGGTTATTTCCACTGAGAAACGTTCTTTGCTTTTAAAAGGATCCGTGGCAGGATGGCAGAGTTCCTTTAAATAGCATATGCATTTAGACAACTCTTAGAGCTCATTAGCTGCTTGAGAGCAGGCAGAGCAGGGAGAAACTCTGGCGGATATAGTTTTAAGAGTTCTTACTAAACATCCCCATGGAATCGAAATAAAATATTTTCAAAGATGCTATTTATCCATGGGAAAAGGACTTTGATTTATGAAAATGCTGCAGTGTAATTCACAGAAACTAGAAGAAGAGAATGTGTTATGTTAGTCCACAGAGAGCCTTCCAAAAATTTAAACTATGATACTTCAAAACACTGCTGGGAATATATGTGAGATGAGAATAGTCAGGCTAATACAGATAGCAAGGGATACAGATAGCAACTCACAATGCTGAGTTTTTGAAACAAGACTTCATTATATGAAGTCTGCATGTCATGGGTAGCGTATACCAAATGCTTCTTTCTTTCCACAAGTGATAATCAGATGAATTTCCTCCCCTGGCATATAGGTTCAGAAAGAATTTACATTTGGATATTACACATACCAGATTAAAAAACAAAACAAAACAAAACTTTATTAGTATGAGCTTTAATCAGTATGAATTTTCTTATGAATAGATTTTTTCTAAAACACTGAGTCTTAACATCACTAGATCATTTCCAAACTATAAATCCATTTGGAAAAATCTCAATCCCAAAACTCAAACAAGCAGACAACACAGCTAGGTGCGCACTGTAGACGGTGCATTTGGAGCATTCTTGGAATTTCCAGCTTGGATACAGCAGAAATTCAGTTCCAGTTGAAGGGCTATTTGTTGCCACATGACAGGCATCTAACTGAGCTACTGTTGACAAATATCTCAGTGAAACACAGTATAAGTTCACAGAGTTCTTTCTAAAGTACCTCACACTGAACTCATTCAGAGAATTCCTGAAAGGCAAAGGTAGAGGGTAGAAATTGAAAGTAACCTTTTAGCATTCACATTTATAATTTAATGTATTTAATAATAACACGTATATTTGAAAATGGTCAGTTATTTTAAAATTCCAAAGAAAACATTTACCTGTTTTCCTTGAAGCCCTGTGCAGTCATGTGACTAAATTAGGATTAATACAATACAAAAGCATGCTGCAGAACTCTAAAGCAAGTGGATTAGTATGAGCTGATTTGGCTTAGGGGAAAAGATTTCGTTGTTTGCTTCTTGCAGCTGCTGCTAAAGTGGAATAAAGATGCAACGGGTAGGATTCCAGCAGCTCTCCTCACCAAGGGGTGATACAAAGCTGTCATGGAGAATGGAAAAGCAGAGAAATAGAAACTTGGTCCCCAGTGCCCTCTAGAAATCTTGTGCTAAGTAGTATTGCATTTCTTTTGATGTCCTTTGTGATAGAAATAAATTTTTATCTCAGTTAAGCCACTTGCATTACATTCTTTGTTACTACACTAAAATGAAACTTTGTGTTACCTGATGCAATTTACATCAAAAGAAAATGTATTCTCATTTATAAAAGTATAAACATTGCAAAACCAATTTAAGGTGAATTTTTTTATAACTGAATTTTCTAGCTAGACAGAGAGCAATGATGTAAATAAAAATATCCTCTCATAAGAGAGTGGGATTTTAGATAGAAATTTTAAAGTCCATGATAACATTTAATCCTTGATTTAGCCCTGTGATAAAGCAGCAGAGTTTCTATTTCCCACATAAATAGAAGGTGAAATTGAGGCTCACAATGACCTAGGCAAGGTCAAAAAACTGACACAGGCAGAGTCAGAAACCAAGCCCTTTACCTTAACATTTATGGCTTTCTTGTTGATATCTTGGAGCTCTACATGTGAATATTACTCATTACAGTTATGTCACTCATTACCTGGCTCATTTGTATGCTCTTTTCTCTAAAAGAAGAAGAAAAAAGAAGACAATAACAGCTTGGTTTTAGTACTTTTCCACTAGTCTCTTGTTCTGGCCACATTGAAATAATTGGCTTTTCCACTTTAAACACTCATGGTTTCAGACATGTGTAAACATGTTACCGGAGAGAAGGCAGTAAATACGATGCACCTTGTTCCAGGGGCAAAGTCCTAAGAAACAGCACAGAAAGAACCCAAGAGTGTCTGTGAGATTTGCTGCGATGAGAAAACTGAGTGCCGTTCAAGGAGACCAATTGGCTGGAAACAGAGAGGAGAAAAACTAATTCTGCAGAGACCTGTGAGTATTTGGATGAATACTGAGCTGCAGATATAGCAGAAGAAGATGTCCAACTAATGGAGAACTGAAGAAAGCAAAGAGCTCTTGGAATCACAGAGCCAGGCCTAGTCCGCGCGCCCACAGAGCATGAGGCTCAGATGGAACTCCAGGAAGAACGAGGCCATTTCTACTCTCACATTCATTCCATATGAGAAGTAAATTCCATAGTACACAATGAGAGAAAAGAACAGTGACATGGGCACCTAGCATTTTCTGAAGTTGAACATAAATGGCAAGGGTTGAGGTTAGTATCTACCATCAAATTAACCAAATCATTAACCAAATTATTATCTTTGAACCAAGTCCTTTGCTGTAACCAGGATATGATATCCAGGGCTATATCATTGAAAATAGATAGAAATCTCTGTTTTTATACCGCTTATATTCTGGCAGAGAGTGCAAAGAACATAGTAAATATGATATATACTGCAGTGGAGGAAATAGTTCTATTTTAAAATAAAAATGGGAGTAAGATGTTGGGATATGAGGGAGATGATACGACAGTTTTTAATAAGTATACAAATCCACTGAAATAAATGAGGCCAGTAGTAAGGCCATGTTGGTGGAAAGAAGCAAAGAGAAGAGCAAAAGATGAGGTTAGGACTGTAGGGAGGAATTGACTCCTATGCCGACCACCTAAAGACTTTTTGTTATGTTTTGTCAAAAAGAGGAGTGATTGCGTGGTTTAAATTAGAAGTAGGGCATGAAGTCACCTATATTTTGAAAGGATATTCTCACTACTGTAGATTTTTGCTCCAGGAGTACATGGCAAGGAGCTGAAAGAACAGCAAAGAAACTAGTACTAAACTCGGAGGGAAAATGCAGACAGCTTGGATTGGAATGGATACTGTTGACATGCTAAGCTGCAGTTGGACGATGCGTGCACTTAAAAAAAATAGTGCTCTGAGAATTCCTAACAGATTATATGTTGGGGGATCAGAATAAGGTGGAACCAATGATTGTCTCAAAACTTCTGTTACTTTTTTTCTCCTTTACTTTAAGCAACCAGAGGAGTAGAGTCACAATTTACTAAGAAGAAAACATTGGTTTGGACAAGTGTAGGACAAAAGATTAACTCTGGACATATAAAATCCATGACAGGACAAATAGATCCACAGAATCATCTTTAAAACTAAATTCTAGGGCTGGGGAGTTAGCTCAGTGGTTCCGGCGCCTGTCTTGCAAGCGCAAGGGCCTGGGTTTGATTCCCTGGTAACCACATACAATACTGGGTGTGGAGACTCACGCCCAGCAGCAACCAGTACCACATATCACAGTGCCGGGCCTGGTGGCTCACGCCTGTAATCCCAGCACTCGGGAGGCAGAGGCAGGAGGATTGCTGTGATGTGAGTTTGAGGCTGAGCTCGGGGCCAGTCTGAACTACAAAGTGAGACCCTGTCTCAAAAAACCTTAAAAAAAAACTAAATTCTAAAGAAAGAATCAAATCTGGTAATCTCTAATTCCTTTCCAAAAGTAACAAAACACTTTTTTTCCTTCCAAAGAACATAATAAACCCTATGTAACTACATATTTTATAAGAAACAAGAAGACACAAAAGTTTCAATTCTTGTCCCTAAGTGAAATATCCCCTGCATTAAACACAGGAGCATTAGAGAACCTACAGTGTTCTCCAAACAGCCTTTGTACAGTTGAGCAACAAGTATTTGCAATGCAACTTAAATGTTGCCTAACTTATTTTGTGGAGACATCCTGTTTGGGGCAACACTGTCATTTAGAAAGACGTGCATGGTAAGGCCTACATTTAAATACTCCAGTCTCTAAAAACTTGCATCAGTTATTTGGTTGCGAAGCTCCTGTGCTGCAGCCATGATTGACAGTTGTGTTTTTCCCCCAAACAATGAAAATAGTCAAGTTATTTACAGAGTTAAGACTTAGCGATCCATTGCCCAGGTAGACTGATGGCATCACTTTACAGGTATGCAAACTGAGGCCTGGCAGAGAGAAGGAATTAGTCAGGCAATGTCAAGGTCTGATTTTGTTCCTTCACTTATTTGGGGGAAACTAATTACTTGGAAATGTCTAACACAAAAATGGCGCAGCAACAAGAATGGGCAAGTTGAAACAACATGTCATTTTGAAAGGAGCAGGTGGCAAGACAGAATTATGTGCTACTGTCTGCCATCCACTTCTACCACACTGTTTGAAGATGCAATAAACTTGGCCAATAATTCACAGCATGATTTGCACAGCCAAAACGGTTTCTACTCAAGACCACTAAACTCAAAGGTCATATTTAATATCAATTTTTATCACACCTTTACGAAAGCAGTTTCAGGATTTGTCATGCAAAAATCATACATAAAGTATCTCTTTTCTTGGCATCCTGAAGGATAAGAATCTCTCAGTTGCCTCTCAGCATAAAAAAATACACAAAAATGATGGTAAAAACAAGAAACAAAAAGACAACCTAGTGATTTCTGTTAATACTTTCAGAAACTAGTCTTTGAGCTTCACTGGAGATAAGATGGCTGGCATCAACGCCCTGTACTGTGCAGAAAAATACACACAGAAACAGATGTCCTGTCTGCAATGGTAGCCGCTCCTGTCAAAGCGGTTTGTCTTGTGCCAGTTCTGGAAGTAGATGGAACCCACAGACTCTGTCCACATTCTTCCTCCAGCATAATCTGTCAACATCTGATGTGCCATTCATTAATCAGTGTCAAGAGTTCAGCATGAGAGGGCTCCGGCAGAATGCTCCTGCCCTTGCAGGCAAGGAAAAGCTGCAGGCTGCTGTTCACCCTGCTCCCTTGAAGCACAACTGTCTCAAGTAACCAGAGCCAGAGTAGCGAAGGCCAGCGGTGACAACTATTTTGAAGTCCCAGTTTTCTGAAAGTATGTCTGTCTTTGTCTCACTGCCTCCCTCTCTGTCTCTCTGACTCCCTCTCTCTGTCTCTGTCTCTCTCTCTCTCCATCCCACCCTCCCCCTCTTCTCCTCTCTCCCTCTCCTCTCTCTCCTCCTTTCCCTCTCACTTGTTTTTTGAAGTTGCATTTGTGTTCCTTGAGCAGCTCCATGTAAACTCCTACAGGACTCATCCTTTCAAAGTGGGACACATGCTACATGTCTAGAATACCACATCCAATAAAAATATCCCCCCAACATTAATTAAGTTCTTTTACTTTACAAACACTCACCTCATTTTGTTTTCACTTATAAGCTTATGCATCCCATTTCATTTGCACAGCCATTTTCAAACACTACAAGCCACTTCAGCAATCTTTGGGTCCATTCAGCAAATCAATGGAGTAATGCAAGATCACCCAGCTTGAAGGGAACAAGAGTAGTGTACAGGTCTAGTTCCCACCTCATTTTCCCATGTTTTACAGCCTGATTTAAGGAAGTGTCAGCATATATGAGCACAGGATTTACATTCTACCAAGAGTGGCTTACCCACTCTAACAAGAATTACAACTATGTCTGCCTGTTGCTGGCAGGTAGACATATAGCTCACTCTTCTTAGAGTCCACACAAAGATAGTATGATGTATTGTTATATTCTGGAGTTTATCTGAGACACAGATAAACTATCTCTTGTTTAATTGAGTTGCTTTACCTGTCCACCTTATGGTCTGCACATTTTAGTGTAGCTTCCGATTTCAACAACTATTGTGGAAAAAGAGGCCTTGGGACTCAGACTGAATGGGGCCTGGAAGCCAGGAACTGAACCCAATAATGGGAAATTCCTGAAAACCCAGGGCAGGAGGAATTCAAATCAAGAAAGAAAATGATGGGTCGGGAATTTAGCTCAGTGATTTTGGCACCTGCCTTGCAAGTGCAAGAACCTGGATTCAATCCCCAGTAACCACATACAATGCTGGTTGTGGAGACTCACACCCACCAACAATCAGAACCACAAATAACAATGCTGGGGGTGTGGTGGCTGAGGACTGTAATCCCAGCAGTTAGGAGGCAGAGGCAGGAGGATTGCTGTGAGGTCAAGGCTGAGTTCTGGGCCAGCCTAAACTACAAAAGTGAGACCTTGTCTCAGAAAAAAAAAAAAAGAAAGAAAATGATTGCTTTCCTTCGAGTGACCTTTCCCTGGGCATCCGTGTGATTTACTGACATGCTGATGCTTGTTATTAGATTGATAAACTTCTTACTAGGCTACTTCTGGATTCACAGGATGCCTCCTCTTCAATACAGAGGGGCCCTGATACACATCTCATGCATGTCTGGTTGCACCCTGAGCTTTACAAACATTTACTAATCATTTGCATTTATTACTCCAAACATTGTGAGACTGATTTTCTACCCATTTCCCTAACGAGGATGTTAAAGCATCAGAAAATATAAGACACCTCTCCAGACTTCATATTCAACAAGTGAGAGGACATACAATTCAAGCTTAAGTGATAAAGGTAACAGTGAATCTTTTTTTTTTTTTTTCATTTCTGAATAGTTTTTGTTCTATGACTGAGGGACTTACATAATACTGCAAAACAAATAAGAAAGCAGAAGTCGGTAACTGACTTATTAAAACCTGTTTAAAGCATCAGATCATAAACAGCTGAATTATTCAGCTTGCAGCTGGGTGAATCCCCAACAGCTATACTAAAAAACACTACTAGGATAAAGTTTCATAGCATGGACACCTGTGACTTCATATGAACAGCCTGAAAGGAAGATTTTAGAACTTTTATATCTATAAAGAATAATGTTTGCTCATTTGATTTTGCAGTTTCGGGGATCAAACTCCTCCGGCCCTGTTGCTTGCAAGTTTGGCACGTACCACTTGGGCTAAATCCCGGCCCTGACTTGATTTGCATTATGAGAAAACATACGTCTTGGGCATGGCCAGGCACGATCCAGGAATGGAGAACTTTTTCTTCAGCTGTCAGCAGAGACTGGTCAGGCTTTTGGTTTTCCATGGGTCAAGTTTCAAGAGCAGCTCCCTCAAGGTCATGGCCTCTTTGGGGGGAGCAGTGCCTAATCCATCGAGGCAGGTGGCTCCTCTCACCTAGCTGATGGGGAATCATAATTGTCCTTTGATGGCAGAACTCCCTGTGCAAATGGCCCTCGGAGGTGTTCCACCAAAATCCCATTTTAACTCACCAACTCCTTTTGCTGCACCCTGATGTTTCAAGTCTTTCTTGGCTCCCCCTGAAGATGTGAATACCCATTTCATCTTCTAGCGAGTCCACTGCACACTAATGTCAGTCTGTTTTCCTGAGCCAATGATGATGAGGGGAATACCTTACACCAATCCTTCAGTAGCTCTTGTGCTCACTACAAAGAGCTGCTAAGTCCTTTGTATTATAACCTATGGGCCGCATGCAATAGTTTATTACAGCAATTATTTTTCAACAATTAAGATGTATTCACTACTGATTCCCACATCACGACTTTAAAATCGAGTATCTAGCTTGTGGTTATATTGATCTGAAAGTAAAATAAATGGTAAATGCGAAATTATTTAATGCCAGTGTCCCTTCCACAACACTATAGCTGGCTTTTGGTCTGATCTTTTGTAGCAGATCTTTAGGTCTGAGGCCCTCCTCAGCCCTCTCTAGATACCTCCAACTGCTCTTCTTTATCTTCTCCAAAATCTTTTTCTGCTACCAAAGGGGTTCTGCCAGCTGTTGCTTGGAGCAGCCACATAAAACAAATTCATTTCTTTGATATATTACAATTACTCAAGGGCACAAAAACTATTTGGTTGATAACCTCATCTAATGCTTTCTCATCTAATCTTGCCAACCAAGACTCCTCACAGACAGACCTGATTTTAAGACTTCTTCCTAACTTTGCTACCTTACTCTGTGTCCACTACTTCCTTATCAGTATTAAAACACTGCTTATGCTGATGATTGACTCATTACATATGCATTTCAGTCTCTTTTCCATACCAGGCACCTTGCTAGAATCTCGGAATGGCAAATCCCAAAAGCAAAGACTTCACAGTAAGTTCAGGACAATTCACTTTCCTTTCAAAAACCAATTTCCAGGCTATTGTTACAAAGACAGTATGATGCATTGTTATATACTGTGGCAGATAACCCTAATTGTTTTCTACATAAAATCTATAATTTATTTCTTCCCATTTAAATTTCTCTAAGTGACTATTTCTTTCCTCCCAGACATGAAGAACTGTTTCTAAATTACTTTTAGCCTGAAAATCTTATAAATTGGACACTGTCACATCAAGCCATTTGTTATCTACCTGCCCAGGTGACAGAAATTATCCATTGTTAACCTCAGTCCTCCTTATTGTACTATCCGTTGTGTTTAACATTAAGATAGAAACTGTTTTCCTGGGTCTTAGTGTGACATGCAAAATAGGATCCCTCTTCCAGGGAAAGAAAATGAGTTTGCACATTGTTCTATAAAATGCATCTGTATTGTATAATTTACATATATTAAAAAAACTGCATTTCTCTTAACTAAAAATATCTTCATATGCTATCATAAATAATACATTTAAGTGCCAGGTTATCAGTAACATTGATAAAAAATTTCCTATACAGAAAATAATCAGTTTTTTTCTAGGCAGCAGTACAAAATAGAACATGACCTCCAGAAAATTCTCTAGTCTGTCATTTTATCGTAGAAATCAAATTTAATTCATAAGATTCTTAAGCTTGGAAGAATCTTCAAAACCATTATTTTGAGGTGCAAAAACAGAGACAGTGACCATTTAGCCTTTTAAGGAGCACGCGGAGCAGACACGAACTTCCATGCGAGTGTTCATTCCCAGCAGCTGATTTCACAGTAACTTTGTGCTTGATTGCACTGGTGGTAAAAGTCTTAAATATAAAGGGAGTGAAAAGATGAATCATGGAAGCAGATGATTCAACATTTCCACCGTATTTGCTTTCCTTTGTATTCTGTCTTGTAAACAGGAGCAAGTCGCACTTCTATACATTAAATATACAGTGGTTAAAACCTTATTGTTTGGTTCTGAAAAACTTCAAATTCCCAGTCGGCCACCTACAGCTTCCTGACAATGGGCCCATATCCTGACTCCCTAAGAAGCAAAGTACAAACAAAGGAAATAAGAAGGATGGATGGAAGGGGACAGAGAGATGGTTGTGTGGCAAAAGGAAAGTCCAAGGGAAAATACACAAGGGGTGAGGAAGAAGGAAAAGGAAAGTAAGGCAAGATGTGTTGTGTACAGGAAGTTAATAACCTCAGTTAACACAAGTATCATAGGCCACAGAACAAGCTATGGTTAAGAATGAAAAATTGGAAATTCAGTCTCTTTTCTATACCAGGCACCTTGGAGGGGTAAATAACGAGAAAGGAAGAGGATGAGGATTTCAAAAAAAAGAAGCTGTAGGATGCGCATGTAAACACTCCCCAAGGTGACTGTCAACCATGTGAACCGCAAGTGTGTACTAATAATGTCAAAAAACTACTAAGATACATCATCAAAGTGCCTCCCTCATAGGTTCTGCTTGAGGATAAAATGGGTTACTGCAGATAAGGCACGTAAACTGCTTGAGACCACACCCTCTGCTGCCATTCATCAGCACTGAACCAAACCCAACAGAGGCCGGCAGAGAAACCGGGGCTTCACATTAATATTGTCAGCAAACACCCTCTGTCCATGGAAAGAAAGTAAGATATCGCATAAAACACATAGAGCTGCACATTATCAGTGAGTATGTCTTAATTACTACCAACTCTCACAAGCATTTAAAAGCTAGATGTTGAATGAATTTTAATACATTTAAGGTTTAGTATTTTATTAAGCTATATCAAAGAGGAAATCAGATTATTACGTGCAGAGACTAACTCCCAATGATGACTGTGACCCAAATGTACCAATACATTTAAAAATATAAAAATATGAAGTCCAATTTTGAAGGCTTCTTAAACACAGTATTATGTTTTAGTTCATAAATGATATAAAGATGAATCCAATTCTTCCAAAATCTTTATTTAAAATAAATTAAGAGCTGAATACAATTCATGACTGTGACATCTCACTGGAGTCTTGACAATGTCCTGTCAGAAATCAAACTGCATTGACTAGAAAGGTGAAATTAAAATTCATATAGATAAATAGAACAGACTCAATTTGAGTTCAGTCTGTATGAATTCAGTCATTGACTTGAATTCATATTTGGAACATGGGGAATAAAAGATAAGACACTGATGTCTTTTTGGCTGCTTAATCTGGGTGATGTGCTTTATGGAGACATCAAGCTACAGTATTCTGATCAGAAATGGACCAAGGTAGAAAAGAACTTTATAAATTATAATCATCCTCCTTGGATAATATCAAAATTCGTAGTTTTCTTTTGTTGCCTGTATAATTTGTCCCGTATTTCTAAAATTCCAGATCTGCACTTGGATCTATGGCCACAAAACGAAAAATAATTGGGACATGGACAGGAAGGGAGCAAAAGGGGAGCTGGCAACCAAAAGGCACAAAGTTTCAGCCAGAAGGAAGAGATTTTGAGGAATGTGGAAGCTCACGAGCCTCCCAAGTCAGTCTGACTCCAATTCCGGCGCGAGACCTGCAGCAGCACGGCAGAGACATTAAGGCCTCACTTTTTAAAAATTCAAATCTTTATTAGTACATTATGAATACACATCATCATCACATTCAACATTGAGAGTTTGTACGAGAATATGACACAACTTGATTCTCATTTTTCCCCCTTCTCCACACATGCTGCTACCCCACCCTCTATAGAAGCTTTGTTTCCTTTTTTCTTTATTACTATCATATTCTTTCCCCCCTTGTTATTTACCCCTACACCCTATTTCCTTTTAAATATTTCCTGTTTCACAACAGAACTCATTTACATCTTCATTTTCTCATATCAGAGAAAAGGTATGGTATTACACATCTGTGACCTATTTATTTCACTGATGAGGATGTCCTGAAGGTAGCAAGACTATATTGCATATGAATACAGTCTTATCATTTTTAATGGCAGAATAAGACTCCATTCTATAAAAGAACCACATCTTCTTTATCTAGTTTCCAGTTGATGGACATTTTGGTTGTTTCCAAGATTTAGAGGCCTCACTCTTTAGTATAGCCTCATTTCAGTCAGTTAGGTTACCTGCCAAAGTACCTTGGTTAACACACACATACTCATTTTCACAAGGAAAATGGAAAATTTTCCTGAATTTCCTTTCCTGCTGAGAACACAAGTCCCCTCAACAAGCCAGTGGTGGTGGATGACTGGTTGTGGGGTTTTTTCTGCCGTGTATTTGTACAGACACAGTCCCAGTTGCAGCTCTGATGGGTTCTTCCCACAGATCTGAAGCAGTTTCCTCCCCAGCTCCCCTCCCTCTAGTATCTCGCACCCCAATCCATCAGCTCTTCCTATACACAGCCAGGACACCAGTGCTCACAGCATAGAGTCCTTCAGTGGCTCACAATGGAATAGGTTCTGTCTACTCTATGCAGCATCAGAGACGCTGCAGGATCCGGTTCCTACCAGTCTCCCCCCAGTTCTCATCGTTTCATTGCCCTTAGACTCTCGAAGTGTCTGTCCTCCTTATTTTCCTACTTTATTTGTTTCACGGTATCAAGGATCGAACTTGAGACATGCATCTGCTAGGCAAGTGCTGTATTGGTGAGCTATGTCCTCACCCCTTAATAAAATTTCCACTTTGAGACATAGTTACATGTTGCTTAAACTAGCCTTGAACTTGTGATCATCTTTCTTCAGCTTTCAGTGGCTAGAAGTAAAGCCAAGAATCACCTTGCCAATAGGTTTATAACTATGTCTTAGCTTATTATTTCATTTTACTTATATTGTCCAGTTGGCTTTTTTCTTATTTTTAACCATCCGCACAAATACTTTTCATGCTCTACCTACTTCAAATATCATTACTTTCTGAAATTTTTTCCTAATTTAATAAATCTGAAATACTTGCACCAGTCTGTGACATCTTGGTTTTTATTTCACCTCTCATACATCAACTTTATGTAATGGAACACACACAAAAACACATACACACACATGCACACACACACACACACACACTACATATCATGAGTTGAGAACTATTCTGTAAGTTAACACAAAGTAATTGCTTTTGCTATGCTGTGATTAATAAATAATGATTTGTTGAACAGAGAATGTCTTACATTTTCCCTCAGTGAATCAACAATGAAACCTAATATTCCATTTTCCAAAGGTTTACCAAAAAGAATGAGGCAACATTCCTCTCTGCCTCTAAATTAGCTCCTCTCTTATGCCTCACAGGTGAAATGAGACACAATTCAGACCTCTGTACATGCTCCGACCACAGATACCTTCAAGAGCTTGTCCCAAACATGCGCAAGACAAAGAAGCATCTTGTTTTGGTGCAATTCTATGAGGAGTTGGTTGAAAGGCTAGATAAGTAGTGGTGAGATAAGGCTGGGTCTTACCTAAGCAGAGCAGTCTAATCAGCTTTGGTGCAATTCAGGATCTCTTAAGGAACACAGAATTCCTCATTTTCCTCTTTGAGTAGGGTGTGCTTTTCATTTTGACAAAACTCACAATACTATTTCTCACTCACATGTGATTAGTACTTCTTTTTCTTCCAATCATGGTCCATGCTCCAGACCCTTCTCTCCTTAAAGCCACAAATTCCTCACATTCCCCAAACATTCATCTTTATGTGTAAGCCACTATTAGGATGGATCAGAAAACCAGGAAATGGTAATGAAAGCTAAAATATAGATGGCAGTGATAGAACTTAATAGATTTCGTTTTCTGAGATATATTACTGTGACGGAGGGCACTGTGACAACAGAGGTGGTATTAGAAGTTTTATACTAAGGCACATCTACAAGCATCAGTGCTGCTGGAAGATAGGAAAGATAGCGACAGCACAGTGACCCACTGCCTGGACACTGAGAACATCATAAATCGGCCTGAAGATAGTTGAATTTTGGATGAATTGACTCAGGACATAAAGATGGAGGAAACTGGGTAGCAATATGCATGGATAATATAAAGAAAGAAACATATTCAAAGTCTCAGATGTAAAAATAAAATACAATTTAGGCCAGCAACATTTACCAATCTATAATAAATACAAAATATTAAATATAAATATCATTATATGGAAAGATATTTAACATGGGAATTGTTCTCTGCAGTGATAGGTGGGCAGTGCCAGGCAGGGTTTACCAAGTAGAAAGCAATAATAAGGTAAAAGCTATAAAGGACAAATGAAGTCAGTCTTTGAAGAGGCAAAACAAAACAAACAAGCAAACATAGCTCGGTCAAATAGAGGGAGGTATTGACTGTACAATTCAAATGCAATCAGGCAAAGAAGACAGTGAGAATAAGAAAGCATAAGAACCAAGAGCAAGGACATGACAGGGGTTATGGGCACTGACAGCAGCCAGAACCTTCGACAGAATGCAGACACAGAGGGAGAGAAGTGGAAGATGTGACTGATAGACGTGGTGAGGCCCCAGTGGTGCGGGTATGAGCACAAGACTGCGAACTCGCCACTAACTGTGTAGGTGCAGCAGAAGCTGAGGTAGCTGTGTATCTCTTCTGTTCTCTTCTGCTCACCAAGGAGCTTTGAAATACAATGTTCACCACAGTTGGCTCTTAGGAGAGACTTATTCTCAATGAATATCTTGATACAAACATCCAAAGAGGAGTCAATTTCCATTTCAAACTCTTTCTATTTGAAAGAATTCAGTAGACAATACAAGTATTGTATTCTAATTTTATTCTTTTGGTACCAATGTATACGCATCCAAAACTGTAAAGGAAAACAACAGTAAATAGTATTGGGCACAACAGATTTCAGATTTCACCTGGCTTTTGTGGGGTGCTCCCTAGGAGACTGAAATAGTAGATACCATCTGAGTAGTGGAAATATATCTTTCTGCTATTCTCAAAGATTTCTCTTAGAAAGATGATACATGATACATGAAAAATTATGGTACACAATATAAGAAAAATTTTCAACACATATTTATGCCTACAATGGTTATCAATCAACTCACACTGATGTGACAGATTTGGAAAGTGGGAATTGGATTCCATCAATAAGTTTTGCCACTATTTTAAATACATTGCCTCCTGCTCCTGGAATACAAGCTTTCTTCAGAAAAGAACAAAGCATTTGAATTCAGGAGAATGAATGAGGAATGGAAAGTTAATCTGTCTCATCATACAACTAAAATCCCAGATTTCACTTTCTCCCTCTTTGGTGGAATAGACTGTTCACTGGCTCTCTGCTTATTCAGCACTGCGCCTTTGCCCACACTTTATCCTAGAGCAGAGGTAGCTGACCAGACTGAATTGGACACTCTCCACATTTTCAGATCAAATAATTAACATTAGAAGGAACTTGAAATCATCTAATATTTTTTTTAAAGAGCACTTTCTTTTAGCTATGGGACTTCAACACATTTTACTTATCAACACCACCTGAACACTGAATATTACAGGTTACCTAGGAAACTTGCAGCGAAAACAACACAAAGCTCTCTGACTGAAGCAGAATCCTATTTTAAAAAATCTATTTTGGGGATGGTTAAAGAAATGGTTAAGAAGTGATCATCAGCACACAACACTATTCTACCTGAAGTTTTATTCTTCATAGTATCTGTCTCTTTCCTTGTGTTTCTGCCACTAAATTCCTATAAAAGGAAGAAACTAAAGGGTATAATAACAGATCAAAACAATGGCTTTTATTGTCCACCATGACGCAGGACACAAATTCTGACTCTGTGGCTCCTCTGATAGCAGAATTAATTGTTATGTCTTTTTTTTTTTTTTTTTAGGCTTTTTGAGACAGGGTCTCACTTTGTAGTTCAGGCTGGCCCTGAGCTCAGCCTCAAACTCACATCACAGCAATCCTCCTGCCTCTGCCTCCTGAGTGCTGGGATGACAGGCATGAGCCACCACACCTGGCACTGTGGCATGTGGTACTAATTGCTGCTGAGTGTGAGTCTCCACGCCCAGTATTGCACGTGGTTACCGGGATCAAACCTGAGTCCTTGTGCTTGCAAGACCGGCGCTGGAAGCACTGAGCTAAGTCTCCAGCCCCAATTGTTATGTCACCTTTACCTTCACTAAAGTAGAGTGACCAATATCCAGTTTGCCTGGTATAATGCCACTTTATGCAAAATTATTAATGGTGCCACATTTTAGTGGGAAAATATTCAAGATGGATGAAAAAGTATATGACTGCCTTAACTGTCTATTAAATGCAAAATGTATTGGGGGATATAAAATTGCACTGGGAATATAGTGCCTTCGAGAGCTAAATGTATATAATTTAACCAAAAGTTATACAAATAGCATGTTATATTAATTTTTGCAGTATTTACTATTACTCATTAAAATACTTAACTATTAAAATAATAATATTTTGACAATGATGTTATCATTCTCTGTCACCACTAAGAGCATTTTTTAAAAATCCCCATATCCAATGTAATAAATTACACTGAGTTTGCTTCCTCGAAATCCATAAAATGAAGAAAGATAAAGTGTCTAGAGATTGCTATAATTCTGCAAGTCCAAAGCAACAAAGTCAAGGTCACCCTGGCTACCGCCCAATCCAGAAACTACCACTGAGAAACTGCCTCAGGGTTGGGATTCTCTAAGATACCTTGAGAATGTCTCAGTGTTTTCTAAAATCCAATTACCAACCCCGTTATTACCACCAACAAATTGATGGAGCTTTTCTCTATTTATCAGGTGTACTGCATTCTTACTCAGCACAAAGGAACTTGAGAATTGCTTCTGGGTGATTCTAGTCAGTTAAAAATAAACATGCAATCCTTATATACCACTGGAAGCAGATGTTTGCCCTTTGTATTCATGTTTGTTTTACACCATCAATAAACATATCGATATGACTTAGAAAAGTAAAAAGACATTGTAAGAGTCAAATCTCAATGTTGCTACCTCTTGGTTTTGCATGCCTAACCTTCCAACCAATGCTTGGCTTTCTAATTTTTATATTGAGAATTATGGTAGTCATTTCTCAAAAAAAAACAAAAACAAGAACCTGATAGATTGACACAAAAGAAACAGTGTGGAGTTTGTGGTGTAGTGTCAGTTAAATTTAAAGCTAAATGTAGGTTCTTATAGTCCTTAGTGTAGTCCAGATTAGCATTATGAGAGAAGTTCTTCCAGTGACCCCTCCCTATGCTACATTACAGCAAGAGTGTCAAAGTGAAGCCAGCACAATGCTTCTTAAAATACAAAGTCCTGACCCAACATCCAGGATTCTGATTTTAAAGTGTCACACAAAAGCCTTTCGATTTGTAATTTCTCACCAGAACCCAGCTTGCCCTCCTATTACTGTGGATCACACTAGCACAAACACGAGTGAGAGACGAGAAGGACACAAGCTTCACCTTCAAAAATCACAGTGACCACTAACATTTCTCTTTAGAGAGACACTTCCAGAAGCTGTGTGGCTCCAGCTGAATTTAACTTAAGTCTCAAAACTGTTGCTTCTGTTCAGGGCACTTCTAACTCAAATGTCAGTGCGCTCATTCTTTTCCTCACAGCCACACGTACTCCACACTCGTACCTTGCCTCTTTTTCCGGCCCCCCATCCTCATTCTCCAGCCCAAGATCCCCTGTGGTTTGTATACTGCCTCATAATAAGCTCTTATTTGTTCTCTCTGTCTTCATTCTTTCTCCTGTATTAATCAATACTACTCCTGTTACATTCATTCTCTAGGTACCACTATGACTTTATACAGTATACACATTTCCAGTAAGGACATGAAAAAGATGGAAACACTCATGTCTATAACTAGTGGGAGTGTAAAATTGTGCAGTCACTTTGGAAAATTTCTAAACAAAAATCCCAAGACATCACATCACTGATATAGATAAATAGATGATAGATAGATAGACAGACAGATAGATAGATAGATAAAATATACATTGTATATGTAAATGTATATGTAAAGTTTTGGGGTATGGGCATGTATATACAAAAATCTTACATTCACAGCAACATTGAAACATACTGAAAAAATATGCAAGTAAAAATAGATGCACAAAGGTCATATGTAATAATATTTATATGAATTTCAGGCAGCTCCATTGAGATAAAAGCTTGCAGGGGCTGGGGACAGGGCAGAATGGAGAATCACTAGTTGTGGGTATGAGGTTTCTGTTGATGGTAATGAAAACCTTCCAGGATTATACGGGGTGACAACGCACAATATTGCAGATGTGCAAGTGTCCACTGGATGGTGTACTTGAAAGAGATGAGTCTGATGGAAGGTGAATTATTCCTCTGTTTAAAATATGTTCTCATGAGTGCCTCTGTGTCTGCAGAGAAAATTTTCAGCTTCCTGCTCTGGTCTGTGAGGTTCATTCTTCAACTGCCTCTTTTCATGGGTCATGGGTTCAACAACCCACCCTAATGAACTGATGTTCTCTCCAAGTCCTGACACATTTCTTCCCCAGTCAAAGCATTCTTCACAGGTTTCAAGAGTGATTCCTAAGATACATTATTAGTACCGTGCTCCATACCTAAATAATAAGTGAAAGAGCACCCATTTTTTCCTCAAAAAAAATTGAATTTTATGTATAGTGAATTCCATGTGAAACATGAATATGCTGAGATGTTTTAAATAAGACAAGACCATATTCTTTACAGAGACAACATAAAATGTAATATTTGACCCATAAATAATTAGTACACATCTACTTACACTACACAACAATTGCATGTGCATGCACACACAAATACGACTTTTTCTACAACCTTTGTAACCCCTCCCTACTCTTGTGTTTTTTTTCCTACTCTTCCTACTCCTAAGATAAAGGTATTAGGAGGCGGCATGTTTGGAAGGTCAGCAGTTCATGAGTGTGGGGCTTCTACAGAACAGATTCAGGTCCTTGTAAAAGAGGTCACAAAGATTTACTGTATAATGTGATGATTACAGTTAGTAATAGCATGTTATAATCTCAAAAAAATGCTGAAATAGAGGATGTTATGTATTCTCACCAAGAAAAACACAGTTATGTGTAGTAATGGAGCTACATTTAATCATTCCACATATATGCTTCAAAATACTTAGTTGTGAATAATAAGTTGAGACAATTTTATCTGTCCTTTAAAGAGCAGAATAATGATATGTAAAAGAGGCTAGAGGTTGCTTGTTCATCTTTCTATTACATGAAGACACGGCAAAGCAGTGATTTTAAATGAAAAATTGGACACTGACCAGATAGGAAATTCACCTGCATTTTGGGTTTGCACCTCTAAAATTGTAAAAAATAAACTTTAGTTGTAGATAAGCTATTGTTTGCACCATTTTATCATAGCATCGTGTGTGTGTACACATAGATGTGTATGACATATAGTGGCACATATATATATATATGTAGTTGAATAGAGCTTAGTCTCACAATTAATGCTTGTTCATGATACCATAAGCAAAATAATTATTTCAGAAATAATTTTAGAAAAAAAGTGGAAAGCTTGGAAGCTTGACCCTTTTACATATGGACAGATATGTGGACCTTGATCTCATACCCTGTGCCTGCCTCTTGGTCTAGGAGATTTCTCTCCCTGCTTCGTGAGAATACCAGTTCAACAGTCTCTGTAGAAGTAGCCTCTGAAATAGTCCGTATCTGAAATATATGCTGATTGCTTCTTCATATCCGCCTTTCACTGATCATTGAAATATGTTTGTCTAGGGAGAAAGGTTTCCTTCTACCTGGTAAAGATAAAATTCCATTTAGTTTCTGTTAAAAACCTATCACACCTCCATAAGTGTACAAGATATAGCCAATGAGCATACAAATTGAAGGAAGATTGATTTCAAGTCAAAGCCTAGTGTAGGATAAAGACTCATTCTCCACTAATCATACTGACACAATACAGATCACTTACTGCTTATCGAAGTACATGATACATGGTCATTATTTTCAGTCTCTGCTGAAACACATATAACTTCAGAAAGATATTGGAAGGGAGAAGAACTGAATGAGAATTGCAAATAGCTACAGCTAGTGCAGAATTGTTTAATGAATATATATTGAATTTTCTAGTTTTATGTATTCTCTACAAGAGAATCTAATGTAAAAATATGTTTCTTTATAAAAAAATAAAAATGACCAGTTGGGGGGATATCTCAGAAGGACAGCTTTTGCCTAGAATGTGTGAACCTTTGGTTTGATTACCAGTATAGCAAAAATAAATAAATAAAGAGAAGAAGAAGGAAGAAAAAAGAAGTGACTGGGAATAAGTGACTGGGAATGTTGACAGAGGAGGATATATTTTATGTTGATCAATGTATATAAAGTTTTATGTAGATAGGAAGAAAAACTTTAATAATCTTGCACAAGATTGCGGTCATAGTTAATAGTGGAGTCTTATATTTCAAAACTGCTTAAGAAGACATTTCAAATGTTCTGACTACAGAAATATGATACATCCACAAGGCGCTATTTACATTAGTGAGATTAGTTTAATCATGACACCGTTTGTACATACATCAAACACACATTCTATCTGTAAGTTAAGTCAACTAAAAATTAAAATTTAGAAATAAGTAATAAGAGATGCTGCAAGGCATCCCCTGGGGAAGTGTAAGTCTGCTTTCTCTGAGTCCTGATTATCTTGTCCTTGGGAACACATTACACTCAGTCGTATACACAACCTTCAGTCATTAAGGATACAGAAACAGAAATAGGCGAAGTATAAACAACTCTGTTCTCATCACAAGTATATTCCATCTACTCAGCAAGGGTTCCCAGGCCACCTGTCCAGGCTCACACCCCCTTTGCGCAGTGTATTTAGACAAGATGCTTAAAATAACAGGAACTGCAGCATAGTCACAGGCCCGCAGGTATTTTTCCTCAGTAAAAGAAATGATATTGCATTAAAAATCAGAAGAGAATCATCTACACTAAGAAATAAATGACATAGTTTAAAAGATTCTACAACAAGTTTGCTTATGGTGGATAGCCGTCAAGGTGGCATAAAACATTACCACTCATTCCACTGATGTACTGTCTAACACTGATCACAAGGATTTAATTATTTTGTATAAATTCCCAACACTCTGGGGAAAATGAAAGGATGCAAACTAGCCATTAATCAAACGTGAGTTTCAATTCATACAGCCAAAGCATGTTTTTTTAAATTAAGTTATTCAATTGTCCCAATAATTTTTGGTTATGTAGGGAGCAGAGTCTTCAATTTACAGTGGATTTAACAATATTAGCCTATGCAGAGCATGTTACACTGTGAGATGCCCACCTAGGTCATCTCTGGTAAGTGAAGACATCCTAAATTAATCAGAAGTAGTTTGGGATCTGATAGTTGGCTGAGACACAATCAATCCAATCAATTCGTGGATGAAGTGAAGAAAACTGATTCCTGGAAGGTAAAGATGGAAAAGTTGGATTTGAGCACTCCTTGTCTGTCTTTCTATTCTATCACGCTGTGTTAGTATAATGTAAATTTTTACACTGGTATAAAATAAAGGTTGGTATAAAAGGAGAGACAAATGATTATCTTCTAACTGTGAGTAGAGAATCCTTTGTATTTATTTTTGAACTGACTTTTTTTGCACAAGAAGTAGAAGAACAAAATTCTGTACAGTGATATTTTGACCCTATGTCTTTACCATCTTAAAGGTGCTTGTTAGTTAAACCTGTTAAATCCTGATAATTGTAGATTTCAGAGAATAGATTTCAGAGAAATTCTAAAATTGTCTTTACAATAGTGCTAGCATGTTTGGGGCTGGGTTTTAGCTCAGTGTTTCTGGCACCTGCCTTGCAAGTGCAAGATTCTAAATTTGATCTCAGGTAATCACATACCACAATGCCAGGCATGGTGACACACACCTATCAGCAATCAGTACCCCATACCACAGTGCAGGGCATGGTGGCTCACGCCTGTAATCCCAGCACACAGGAGGCAGAGGCAGGAGGATTGCTGTGAGTTTGAGGCTGAGCTCAGGGCCAGCCTGAACTACAAAGTGAGAACCTGCCTCAAAATAATAATAATAATTATTATTATTATTATTATTATTATTATTATTATTTTAAGTTCATATACCTGAAAAGCTGGAAAAAGTGACATTCACTTTAGTTTTCTCGTCTGCAAAATAAATGTCATCTTTCATGTGGTTTTTGTACTTGTAAATATTAGATGCTATTATGTGAGAAGGAATGTTGTAAAATTGCAAGTGCTGTGTGCTTGGTAGTTCTTGTTACCTGACATACCTCGCTGTATAAACTATCATCACAGTGACATTAGCATCCCTGAGGGCTGAAACGAAGCTCCTTCCAACCTAATGAATCAGTGTATGTACTTTAGCAATATTACTGAACAATTTTATGCACATTCAAGTTGGAAAACAGTTATCTAAAACGAGAAACAATCTTACCCAATTTTGGGGACCTGTGAAAATCTTGAGTATATGCTGTGAAATTTCCGTGAAACCATGGTCATTTGTTCAGAGAAACCACGGATACATGGTGTTACAGTTTACATTCTGATTAAAGATTTCCCTGCACAACCGGTTGTCACACACATACTCTTGATTTGTGTTGTTTGCACCACTGTGGTGTATTTCAGACTCTGCATCTTTGGAGGGCAGGGATTACCATCAGAAAACATTTAGTTCAGTGCCCACCAAACAAACATGTCAAGCTGACCTTGATAAACAACAGTGATAAAATAATCTATCAAGAATTAGAGAGAAGTCAATCTTTTGATGTAGAGCTAATAGTAAGAAACTCCCACTGACATTTCTTCTAACTCACCTGGAGATAAAGACTCTCAGAATAGAAAAATCAAAAGGCTATTATTTAACATTTTGGGGCACCTACAGTTAATTTTCTACTTAAGACTGACCTAGAATGTCAGGTGGGAAAAAAAATCACTCTTCCTTTTCATCTCTTTTATCTTTATTGTCATGGGGGTTAGAGCTTTAATGTATAATTTTAAAAGGCTCCGAGGTAGCCCTGAATACAAGGAGTGACAATGCAAATTAATTCAGCAAATCAGCTAAGATAACCTCCCAGGCTGTGAAGTAAAGGAGAAAATATATATAGCAGACAGACATGGACTTTACATTTTCAAAACAAGAATGAAGCCTTCAGTAAAACTCAACACTTTAAGCTAAGAGTGACCTACTTAGGAAAACTCATTTATCTTTCTAATCTTTAAGCACCTGAAAAAAATAATTTAGATCTATATTCTCCAGATATTGCTAAATTTGATTATACATGAGAAACTGAAAGTTCACCCAGATGAATACCCTTGATTAGTTTTATCTATGACAGGAAATCCTACACTATTCTGTCTGGCCATAGCAATTATATCTGACAGAATTCTGACTTCCCTTTATGTTTAATGCCGTTGACATATTACTGACGCAGCCTTCAGTCATGCTGCACAGAACTTAAAATCCATAAGAAATCTGAAAATGTCTATTTGGACAGGCAATAGATCCCTGTTTCACTAAGCCAATAAAAACCAGGAATCAAATAACATCATTAAAAAGATCAACCCTTCCATTAGGAGATGTTCTGTGGCAATTCAAATACTTTAAAATTACATTCTAGTGTATGGTATTTAGAATGTTGGTAATGTGAGGAGGTGGATATAAGTTTAGAGAACAAGTATACAACTATACAGTAAGAGGACTGATCAGCCTGTACAAGATCAGCCCCCTATATACATAAACTTTGTTTCCTTTCTTTTTTGTTATAATCTCATTATTTTTCCCCCTTCACCCCATTTCGCTTTGAGTATTTTCTATTTCACAATATATAACATAATTTCTAGAACTCATTTACATCTTTATTTTCTCAGCTGTTGTTGTTATCCCATTTCCCCCTCATCATCTGCATCACTTGGAATGATTTGTTTTCTTAGTCCAAGTCTTCACTTGGTTATTCAGAAAGTAGCATGGCTAGATTTGGAAAAGAAGTTTCCTTGCACAGAAAGACTACAATTATCTCATTGGATGTGCATGACATTCTCATACTAAGCAGATCTGTAAATGGAAGCTGAGTTTCCTGTGGGTTTTTTTTAATGAAGTATTACTCTGCTATAAAGAATGATAAGTTCGAGTCATTCATATTCAAATGGACATACCTTGAGGACATACCCATAAGTGAAATAAATAGGTCACAGGTGGGTAAATAGCATATCTTTTCTCTGGTATGAGAAACTGCAAATGTAAATGGGTTTTAAAATATATAACAGATATTGTGAAATAAAATATATTCAAAGGGAAAAGGAGTAGGGGTAGGGAAAGAAGGGATAGAGAAAATGTGAGGGTAAGAAAAGGAAGCAAAGTGTATATATATAGGGAGCGGAGGGTGTACGATGGGCAGGGGAATGGGAAGAATGAGAATTAAATAGTGTTATATGCTGGTATAAGTTTTCAGTGTCAAGTGTGATCATGATTGTATATAAAATGTACCAATCAAATCAACTAAGAAAAAGGAAGCAGCCTGTGAATGGATCAAGTTTTGCGATGACAAGTATTCTGCTCTTCTGCCCACCACAGGCAGCTTCCAAGATGCCGTCCAAGGCCAACATTTACCTAACACGGCCAGTCCTTCCGGCAACTGATTTCCAGTTCTCTGAGAAAACATTATCAATGCTGTCTTTGGACAGTACTGGACCTTTCCCTGATGAACCTGAGATGGCTGGTTCTCATACTGAGCCAAGTCTATATAGTATTATCTGACTCCCAAATCTGACCGGAAGTAAATTTACTACATTGTTTATTTAGGAAATGTAACCCATCATACCAAAGAGCGAAAGTTTCAGAGTTCACATTATGGAAGTTGCAGTCCTTCAGAAGGAGCTATTCCTTCTATGTAGTCTTCATACACATAATATGTAATAATATGTGAGTAAAGCATATGTGCATATAAATAACTGAAAACAGCAATTGAACTAAGACAAATCCATCCAATTAAAAAAAATTACCTCTCTTCCTTTTGCTATTTGATTTGCATATAAATGATAGTACTTATGAATTTCAATATTTTCCTTGACTGATAATAAGAAAAAATCAAATATTCCAGAATCACTGATTTCATTTAGCATTTCATGTAAAGAAGGAAGGTCAAACACTAAATTTCAGTTAACAGAATGATGATGTGAAGAGTTACTTTAATTCCTCCAGTTCTTTTAATACCAATATGTGACAAGACCATTAATCATGAAAAGTTTATCAGAAACAGCACTCCAGGTCCATGACATGTTAATCTGGCTGAAGGTATGGCTCAAGTCATGAGTAAAGCTGACATGGGAAAGCCACAGTGAATATGTGGCAGCCTAGTGTGAACGAGGAAAATCAAAGGTGAGGTGCTGGGTGAGAAGTAAGTATACAAGGATAAAGAGCTCACAAAAACTACAGCACTTTTAGTATGTCTTCGAGGTCAGGACTCCTAGTAGAAAGAAACACAACAGAGGCCTGAGATTTAGCTCAGTGGTTCTGGACTCACGCCCAGCAGCAATCCGTACCACATACCACAGTGCCGGACGTGGTGGCTCACGCCTGTAATCCCAGCACTAGGGAGGCAGAGGCAGGAGGATTACTGTGATGTGAGAGCTCAGGGCTGGCCTGAACTACAAAGGGAGACCCTGTCTCAAAATAAATAAATAAATAAAAAGAAACACAACAAAGAGCTTAAAGTATAAAAAAATATATAATAGATCATAATCAGTTAAACCTTTACCTTCACAAAAAATCTATTAGTGTGCTAAAGGTCCCAAGAAAAGAGGAAAAAGATGAGTTCGCTCACGTTTTATTTTTTTTTTCTGTATTTGCTGCTCAATTAAAATACAGTAAGGGATGAATGCTATGTCTAATCACCCCATTTAGGATAGTGTTTTGGATTTTTATAGCCATCAATAAAACTAACTATTCTAAAAAGATAAGAAAAGTCAATGTTAGAATATGATTTAACTGTTCTTTCCCTTCCTACACTACTCATTTTGAAGAATCTTCATTTTTGGTGGCTTTAAGATAAGTTTCTTAGCAATAAAGTCATTGTTACCCTATTATCTAACTGAGACATGCTAACGTTTTACAAATAAAGGTGATGATATGCAATAAATATCAACTTAGTGCTTATTATGTGCAAAAGAATATACTGCAAATCATCAAGGATAAAATCGTATCAGACAAAACTGCTTACTTCAGGCTTCTCCAAATGTAGTAAAAGACCAGATTTGGCGCTCAGTGATTACGTCACTCCCTAGGTCTGTTCTGCCCCCTTGTTCTCTCTCCTCCCTGCCTCCCATATTTTAATCTCTCAGGGCTCTGTTTGAATCTTATGAAAAACTTAGATAATTTGTCAGTAAACACGTTCTCATTTCAGTTTCTCAGATTTCCTCATCTCTCTCTACTTTTTATATTATTTATAACCTCTCGTTTTATGATATTATCATTATTCTCTTGGTCGTGAAAATAACTTTTTAAAAAAATATTTAAAGCAACTAACCTCAAGGATAAAGAAAGGATTTCTTTGTGCTTTCAGGAAATAAGCCCATTACAAGAAGAAACATAAAACTGATTTTATTTATCTCTATAGCAACCTGGAATTCAGGAAGCAATATGACAATGCTCACAAATATTCACAGAAAGTGAGGAAAACCAAGCCTGCATAGTCCAGCCCCAGTTTTCAATCGCAAACAAAAATACTGGGTTTTTTTTTGTTGGTGGTGGTGGTGGTGGGTGATGGGTTTTGATTTGTTTTGTTTTGTTGAACCCTGGCTGTTTGCACTGAGCTACATCTCCTGTTCTTGATTTTTTTTTATTTTGAAAAAAGGACATATGGAAGAGTCAAATACTATTTGAATAAACACGGAGTTGAGAATTTAGATATAAAAATTACACTAGATCAAGAATAACAACTTTTTGATCATTAAAAGCAACAAAGTACATACACAAACAGAGACACTCTGAAAGTGACAATATAAAAAAGTATAAAAGTATAATAAGAAATAAAGGAACAAAATTCAAGTAATTTCTGGGTCTTTACTATCTAATTTCTGTAATTGCTGTGCCCCTCACATCTGGAATTATGCTTGACTGATGATTGCATGTATTTGTGTACAGCTACAGTACTGTAGAATACTTTATTTTATATTTTAAAATGCTAAGTTTTGAGCATTTTCACAATAAATGAGAAAAAAATGTTTACCCTGATTTGAATATTAGATTTGAATATTATAAATGTACACATATATTAAAAATAACATAAACAGTTTCAAGGCAGCAACTAAAAATAACAGCTTTAGGTTTGTTTGTTTGTTTTTGAGATAGGGTCTCACTATGTAGTTAGGCTTGACTCCCTATGTAGCTCAGGCTGGCCTCGCACTCAATGATCCTCCTGCCTCTGTCTCCTGAGTGTGTATCCTGTAATCACCATGCCTGGCAAATGCTTTATTTATTTATTTATTTATTT
>PVIR01005656.1:0-70761 GCA_004026965.1 Petromus typicus | reverse complement strand
GGGAATCGAACCCGGGCCCTAGTGCTTGCAAGACAGGCGCCGGAACCACTGAGCTAACTCCCCGGCCCTTTTTTTAGGTTTTTTGAGACAGGGTCTCGTTTGGAGTTCAGGCTGGCCCTGAGCTCAGCCTCAAACTCACATCACAGCAGTCCTCCTGCCTCGGCCTCCCGAGTGCTGGGATTACAGGCGTGAGCCACCACGCCCAGCACTGTGGTATATGGTACTGATTGCTGCTGGGGTGAGTCTCCACGCCCAGTATAGGTATGTGGTTACTGGGAATCGAACCCAGGCCCTTGCGCTTGCAAGACAGACGCCAGAACAACTGAGCTAACTCCCTGTCCCCCTCTGTAGATTTTTTTTTCTGGCCACATTTTCTAAATTGGTTACATCCAATCCTTGCTCCTCAGGATGATGTTTCATAGGAAAGGAGCACTGTGGTCAAATTTCAGGGGTGAGCCTTCCTGTGGATAGTCACTGTGTAAAAGGCACATCAAAGTCCTGAAAGCCTTGTACAGAAATTACCTACAAACACTCCTGTGACTGAGTATGGCATGCTTCTCACATGAGGCCATGCTGAAGGGCTGGAGTGTTCCAGACCACTCCAAGAAGTATTAGCAAACCCAACAGGAGAAGAACTAGATGCTTTAGTGCCTGGTCACAGAATTGTCAAAGTTTGGCTGTCACAGTGAAATGTTATTGCATACCTACGGTGAGAACTAAAATGAAAAAGATTGGTAATAGCCAGTGTTGGAAAACAAGCAGAGCAATAAGAACTGTAATCAGCTGCTGATGGGACTGCAAAATGCTGCAGCTATTTGGAAATAGAGCAGTGATTTCCCAAAGCAGCACACATACACTCCTGTGTACAATGCATGTATTATCCAGCAAATCTAAGTTAGGATTTTTTCCTATAAAAATGGAAACTTGAGTTTGTACAAAAATATGGATGTTTAAAGCATCTTTGCTTAAAATTGCCTAGAATATGTGTGCCAGATGATATTTTGTGATATTGCAGTAGCTTGGCTTCTCCTTTTTTCCAATTGAAAATTATCAAAGGTGCTTCACAATCCTTGATGCACAGGCGAATGAGAGTATGACTGTCCAGGCCAGCCTGTGGCACATAGCCTAACCCGGCACAGTTTGATCAATAAACCTCTGACAGAATTTACTCGGCGGCAGCAGGCTTGCTTCGTGTTTTGGGTCTGCATGTTGTAAGTTTTCATCGTGGCCCTTTGTGAAGTCCACTAAAATGCCCTTGCCCCATCCTCAGAGGCAAATACTTTTTTAGCCTTTTTAAACTTTCCTGCACAGATTCCCTTCTTGGTCCCGGAGCAGCTCAGCCAGTAAGGAGCCTTCCCTCCTCCTCCAAATACCTGGACATGGTGACAGGTGGAAGGACAGTGGTGGAAGCTAAAGCTGCCGAATAATAATAACACTTCAAAATAAATGCACCCTGCGCAGTGAGCTCTTTGAGAGAAGCCCATTCCATCACACTTTCCTGACAGGCTGGCTAATGTACAATGACAGTTCTGTGGCAATTCTTCTTAATTTCCCATTACAGTTATTTATTTCCTCTCTGGAACATGCCATCTGAAAGTTCTTGCACATGTAAGGGAAGAGAAGCCACAGACAAGGAGTGGATGCCCTTGGATGTCAGCTTTTGAGAAAGTTAATCTGTCAGCAGGCAGGCGTACAGCAGAAAAAGTTCGGATTAATCCCTATTTAAACCTCTAGAGGAAAGAAAGATGTTTACTGTCACAAAGTGAAAAACACCAGGAAACACCTTCCATCATGGATTCGTATCTTTATCAGTCAGACCTGAAATCATCAACTTTTCTGTACATCCTGCAGGAGACCAGCTTGAAATTGCACTGAGTAGGGTTAAAAATATTGGATTGGCTTATAATGTGGGTATCGATTTAAATTTTGAGTCAATCCAAGGCCTATGTGTGACTTGCTAACGCAGCCTTCAGCCGGCATACGAAGACAGATTTCCCTATGCCAACGAGCAAAAGTGAGATTTTGACCTCTCTAGTAGCAAGATGACACTGCCGCTAAAGAACTATGGCTATGCAGCCATTTTTCTTAGACGCTAGCTAAAGATAGTGCAGGTGGCTTGTTAACTATGATTTGTCCTTTGAGAAATGCAATTGTTCTTTCCTTTTACCACCTGGCTCATTAATGCCTGAAGTCCCGCTATTTCTTACATCTGCCTTTACATCCCCTGCTATGTTGTGTAATTAGTGAATACTGACAAGACCAAAGATGATGGTCTTAGCCGGGAGAGAGTTAAGAGGAGACCCCTGTCCCCTCAGTGATAAACTGTTGCTTGTTCTTTGTATATAACTTGTGCATTCTCTGCTGCACCTTCTGTAAGATGATGAGATACCCCCTGATAGCTGATTGGTTGTTCATATACCTAATTCCGGTTGAAGGTCCAGTGCTTAGTCTGTGCATCCAAACTGTTAGGAGAGCTGGGAGCGGGACCACATTCAGAGCTGACGGGCACAGCTGATGAGAGCCCAGCTCCCACAAAGATGGTCCCCTGCTGGCCAGCCTGTGGACGTTGCCTTTAGGGAAAGGAGGCTGTGGGAGAGGAGCTAATGTGGCCTGGGGCACCCCCAGCGTGGACAGCAAATGAAACCAAATTTCAGGATTATTTAGTTGGTGCCCTGACATAGAACAGCTCTACCCACACCTTTTTAAATACTAACCTTAAATTTTTTCATCTTTATTAGTATATGCTTGCAGTATATAATGGTTACTTTTACCACGGGGATTTGGTACATGTACATAAGACATCTTGATTCTTTTTACTTCCCCCATTTCCCCCTTTTTATCCCTCCATCTCTTGGCCCCTTCCTATTTGCAAAAAGTCTGTCTCTCTGTTTCTTATTATCTGTCTTTTATTTTGCTATTTAAATCATTTATACTTTGGGTTTCTCACATGAGAGAAACCACACAATGTTTAAGCTCTTGTATATGACTGATTTCACTTATGATCACTGTGGCTGGTGTATGTGAAGTCCAGACATCTAAACACTTGTCAGGAAAGTCTGAGACTTTTCTTCTTTCCGAGTATGAACAATGACTCTTTAAGCCTAAGTGGTCTTTGCAGTATGGGGTGGTAGAAAGGACACAGATTTTAGGGCTGAAGATTTGGATTTCAGTACCAGCAGTGTGCTCTTCTATTCATTACTGACCTTCAGTCTTCCCACTCTCCAGACAGAGCAGATGTCTTCTGGGAGAAGGTTCTGCTGAGCAGAGTGGAGGTGGCTGGTTTCCAAGCACCACCCCACAGCTATATCCCTATATTTTATTTTTATTTTTTTATTTTAAAACAGGACCTCTCTAAATTGCCAGGCTGGGCTCGAACTTGCAGTTCTCTTCTCTGAGCTTCCTCAATTGCCCAGCTTCTTTTCCTCAATTGCAGCATTTACCTTGCTGTCATGCCTATATGATCTGGTCTGTGCCTGTGTTTGTTCTCTCTCTGTCCTGAGCCAGTCTTGGACCCTTTTAGAGAGAAGTCCCTTCAGTGTGTGCTGTGGTGGAGACACATAATGGTAAGAGATAAGACCTTCCTTTTCCCCACACAAAACTACCCTTTACCAATCTTAGATGTCTGGAAACAGCCACTGTGGCCCCTCACATGGCAGAGCACTTGGGGTGTTTGCAGAAGAAATAAACTGGGACCCACACACCAATGTGAGCCATGGGGCAAGACTTCTCCTCAGCTGAGATTGTCTTTTAATTAGTTCAAGTTTGTAGGCTTCAAGTCATTACAAGATGTTGCTTGTGGATTATAGTGCAGTGATTTAAATCTAGGCACACTGCTAATGTTTGAATTATAAAAAATGTGATTGCTTTATGGTGCTGCAGCTTCCCAAGAGCTGGAATCTCCCAGTCAGCTGCCTTGCTGCTGCTGATAAGAGCTGCTGCGCCCCACCGCCAGGCAAGGGGGTCTGTGCCATGGCTCGGATGGAAACGATGCCTCCCCTGCTGAGCAGGGGCAGACCCTGCAGACATCTCAGACCCCTGCCTTGTGGAGCAAGCTGTGCCTTATAATCTCCCCTGTTGGAAAGCCATTCATTCCTCCCCTGCTGATGGGGGCAATCCATTTTGTTATCACTGCTTTTGTTTATTAAAACCCATGATTCTGATGAGGGTTTCTTAGAGGAAATACCTGCTAATAGTGTCATCTTTAGAACGCAGAACTCTGTCTTCCTCCAGACTGCGATGCTTGGCATCCCTTCTGTGCAAGGAGGAGAAAGAACGTGGTGACAGAGAAAGGGAGCCATCAAGGCTGGACCTTCACAGAGCAGTTTCTTTAGAAAGGCTCGCCAATCACAAGTGTTCCAGGTCTTTCTTGTCTCAGAGAAAGAACTGGACAGGACAAGCCAGAGAACAGTGCTGAAAGTTTATTGGAAAAGAATAGGCTGACTGGTTATGAGGGAAATGAGCTCTGCCGAACAAACTTGGGCAGAACAGTAGAAAAAGAAAATAAAAGTACACACAGCACCTGAGAACACGAACTATCATGGGATCTCAAGACAGTGAATTTCTCATGATAGCCTGTCTTTTTTCATGTCATCCACATCTTGTGGGAGTTCAAGAGAAGATCTACATATGGGTCCTGGCACTGCCCTGGGATCTTGTCACTGACAAGTCCTGCTCATTTCCCTACCCAGCTTTGCCACGCCTTATCTCCCATATCAGTCTAACACACCTAACACATTCACTCACACATTCACACTCTCACATGTTTCACATTCACACACATCCCACTTGTATCATCCTCAGGGGCCAGGGCAGCCAGCCCATAGCTTTGAGGGTCCCCCCAGCCACCGTCTCTTGAGTTTAATCAGAGACATGGAAAAACTAGGAGCCTGGTCATATAGTTCTCTAACTTGGTGTGAAATGAATGCTTAGGCTCCCTGCTTTCCATGTGCCTACCTGAGTGGCATGCCTGCAAAGCCACAGCTGTCATCCAGGCAAGGTAGCCCGTGCTACGCATGGGCCATGGCAGGGACTCTACTGCTCTCTTTTCCCAGACGGAATCTCTGGCGAGTGGCCTTACTGTGAAGTCCTGCCTGTCTGCACTCCCTCAGCAGCTGCTGCCGGGATGCAGAGAAGAGCTTTTCCACTGAGGAGCATTTCATCAACTGCATTTAACCATGAAGGTTACTAGGAGGAGAATCCATGAAAAAGAGGGTCGGGAACCTAGCTCCCACCTGCTCCTCTGTTTGCAGCACGGGATTTCTCCTCAGTCTCTGGGCTCCCTGGGCCTCACTGAGCTCCACTCTTCCAGCTCAGCACCTTGTTGCACAGAGGCTGGGCAGGACCTGGGCACAGGCTGGTGGAGGCCTGTTTTCTCCTAGGGGGAGCATGTGTGCTCTGCAGTCAATGCAGCTCATGGGCAGAAATCTGAGATGGATAGAGAGGCCTTCGGCACAGATGACAGTACATACCATTTGCCACCAGACTTTCCCATGTGTAACAAAGGTCATCTTTTTTTTTTTTTTTTACTTGTGGGCTGTGGAGGCTGAGCTCTTGCCTTTGCCACAACTCAATAAAAATTTTAAAAACCCAATTAAAAAAATGAACGGAAGACTTGAATGAGCATTTCTCCACAGAAGCTATATAAATGGCCAGTAAGTGCATGAACATGCTCAATTCACTGTTATCAAGGAAATACAAGTGGAAACCACATGGAGATACCATTCAGCACCATTAAAATAATCAAAAAATCCACCCCAAAGTAACAAGTATTGACAAGGATGAGGGGAATTAGGACCTTTGTTCCTTGCATGTAAAACAGTGCAGCTGCTGTGGAATACAGTTTGGTGGTTTTTAGAAAGTTCAATATGATCCAACAGTTCCAATCTGGCATAGACTTAAAACCAGTGAAAACAGGAACTTGAACAGGTATTTACAGACACTGTTCACAGCAGTATTAGTCACATCAGTGAAAAGATGGAAGCAACACACATTTCCACTGACCAATTAATGGATGAAAAAATGGGTAGATGTAGAATTGCGTGCTATTTAGCTTTAAAAGGAAGGAAATTCTGATGTGCTACAATGTGGATAACACTTAAGGACATTATGCTAAGTGAAATGACCCCGTCACAAGAGGACAAATTCTGTATGATAAGGACCCTCCAGTGATCAAATTCAGAGACAGACCCAGAGTGGAGGTGCCAGCATCTTGGGGAGGGGATCCAAAGCTGTAGTTTAATGATTGACAGAATCATGTTTGGGATGATGATGGAATAGCTCTTAAAATGTATAGTAATGTTAGGTAACATTGTGAATATACTTACTACAATTGAATTGTGCACTTATGATGGTTAAAATGGTAAATTTACTTTTTGTGCAGGCCTTCCTCTGTTCTGTGTGCTGTAACTGAGTACCCCCACCTGGTAATTTGCAAAGAGGAGATGTTTATTTAGCTCTCAATGCTGGAGGTTAGAAGTCCGAGAGTTGGATTCAGGATCTGCTCAAGATCTGACTAACCCTCATCAATTTCCAAAGTCCCCATCTCTGGATGCCACTATAGATGATTTGGGGGATTAAGGTTTTTTTGTTTCTTTTTTTTTAGGTTTTTTGAGACAGGGTCTCGCTTTTGTGGTTCAGGCTGGCCCTGAGCTCAGCCTCAAACTCACATCACAATCCTCCTGCCTCTGCCTCCCGAGTGCTGGGATTACAGGCGTGAGCCACCACGCCCGGCACTGTGGTATGTGGTACTGGTTGCTGCTGGGCGTGAGTCTCCACGCCCAGTATTGTTATGTGGTTACCAGGAATAGGACCTGGGTCCTTGCGCTTGCAAGACAGGCGCTTGCAAGACAGGCGCTGGAACCACTGAGCTAACTCCCCGGCCCCTGGGGGATTAAGTTTTTAGCACATGAATTCCAGGGTACAAATATTCAAATTATAGCAGCATATATTACTATAATTTTAAAAAGTAAAACCCAGTGAAGTACTTAGGTATAAATTAAGAAAAAACATGTATAGATGCTCCTCAAATTACAATGGGGTCATATCATCCTAAATTCATTATAAATAGAAAATATTGTCAAGTCATAAATATATTTAACACACCTCACCCACAAACGTCCTAGCTTGGTGCCGTGGCACATTGTGGAGTGTTGATCATTTTCCCCTGTGATTATGTAGCTGCTCAGAATCTCAAGACAGTGTCTGACCACACATTGTTAGCCTGGGATCAAAATTAATAGTATGGTTTCCACTGAATGCCTACAGCTTCCCCATCACCATAGAGTTGAAAAATCGTAAGTGAAATCACTCTACGTTGGGACCGTTGATACAGGCCTAGTGTACTAAAAGTTAAAATGCTATGAAAAAGGAGAACTCCAAATAAATAGAGATGTGCTGTGTCCAGGGGTTGCCATTCCTAGTGACAAGTCTTTAGGTGGACATCCACCAATACCCTGATCACAGAAAGGAGCCAACTTCAGCCAATCACATTTTAAGAAGCAACCAGCAGAGGAATAGACATCAAAAGGCCACCATGACAAAGGAGGCCAGGCTGGGTAGGAATGGGCCACAAGGAGCCACAGTTTCCAGGGACTAAGAGACCAAGCAAGGGAAGCAGTAGGATGGTTTTGCTCTCTACTGACTGTGTTCTTAGTGTAATTTTAAATTTTGTTGTAGCCTCATTTATCTTTTATTTTTTGTTGATCGTGCTTTTGGATTCAGAAATCATTATCAAGACCAATGTCCTACAACTTTTCCCCTGTGTTATTTTTTAAGAGTTTTAGGTCTTTGACCTATGAAGAGTTAGTTTTGATACATGATAGAAGGTAAGGGTCAAACTGCATTTGTCTGTGTCTGGATATCCAGCTTCTCTGCACCATTTGCTGGGAAGACCACCATGGAGGGGTCTGGGCACTCTTGTTGAAGAGAGTTTGGCCGTGTATATCAGAGGGTTTATTTCTTGGATCTCTTGATATTCTGTTGATTTTGAAGTTTTTCTTCCAGCACTAGAATGCTTGGTTAATGTATTTTTTAAGGAAGTTTTGAAATCAGGAAGCACAAGACCTTCAACTGTTTTCTTTGAGACTATTTTGGCTATTCAGGGTTCCTTAAGTTTTTTTGTTTTTAAGATTTTTGAGACAAAGTCTCACTTTGCATTTCAGGCTGGCCTTGAACTCACTATATAGTGCAAGTTAGCCTCGAATTATCTGGGTGCTGGGATTACAGGCATGAGCCAGCACGTGCAGCACTGTGGTATGTGGTACTGGGGATCAAACTTGGGACCTTGCATTTGCCAGGCAGATGCAGGAACCACTGAGCTAAATCCTTGGCCTTCCTTGAAATTTTAATATGAATTTTAGAATAGATTTTTCTATTTCTAAAAAAAAAGGTCATTAGAATTTTGAAGGGGATTATACTGACGCTGAAGATTGCTCTGGATAGTATTGACATCTTACCAGTATCATCTTCCAATCCATGAATACTTGATATCCTTGCATTTGCTTGCATTTTTCATTCATCTGTCTCAATAACATCTTATAGTTCTCAGTGTATGTGCATTTTGCCTCCTTGGTTAAGTTTATTTCTAAGTATTTTATTCCTTTTTATGTAAATGGAATTGTTTTCTTGGCATCCTGTTCAGACTGCTTATCCTTAGCACAAGTGATTTTGTGTGGTGATTTTATATCCTGTTGCCTTGCTGAATTTATTTATTAGTTCTAACGGTTTTTTCTCCTTGTGTAGTCTTTAGAAGGCTTTTCTACACATAAGGTGCTACTGTAGAGATAATTTTACTTCTTCCTTTCACATTTAATACTTTACATTTATTTTTCCTGCCTAACTGCTCTGGAAGAAAATAATTTCAAAAAATGAGAATCAAGATGTGTCATGTGCTGGTACATACCCTCATAATGTATATATAAAAGGTTCCAATAAAATCAATTCAAAAAAGAAAAGGAAAGAATTTCCAGCCTATATAAAATGTATGTGGAAAACCACACAGGCTCTAGGAGTCCCTTGTCCTGCAGTGCAGCCCGATATCTCTGTCTCCTTTCTGCATGTCTGTGGAATGCTGGCTTTGTGAGCTTCTCCAGAAAGTACTGTTGCTTTCAAAGCGACCTTTACTTCCATCTCAGCCAGACGTCCGTGCCAGAGCAAGGGATGGGATTTGTCTGTCAAGTGTCCCTCTCAGTCCACCCACAACATGAGTGTTTTGAAGGAGGAATCTGGTGTCAAGAAGTGTTTTCCTACCAGAGGCGGACAGAGTGCTGCATTTCTGGTTCTCCACCTTGGACCGTTTGGCTTCGTGTTCTTAGAAGAGCATTTTTGTTCAGCTTCTGACCTCTTCTTGCAGGAGTGTTCTCGGGTCTGCCTCCTGAAGACCTCGGGTTTAGCCTTCCTTTCACTCTGATATGTCCTTAAATCAGATGGAGAATTTCTCCCAGTAACCATCTTTATCCAGCTTTGTTCCCAGTCCCCAAGGTGTAGCTGGGGAGAGCTCCACCCCAGACCCCCAGTGTTCTGTCTGGTCAGCACTGGGACAGATGAGTGGGGTGCCCTGTAGAGAAAACTGGGGGCTCCTGTGAGAGGACAGGCCTTGCCACTCAGGCCCCTCCTCACCTTTCAATCCATGCTGCTGTCTGCACATTTCACGCTCAATTAATTTGGCCATTTGTTTACAACCTAAAGACTCTGGAAGAATCATTTATTATTATTAATAGTATGAATATTAACATCATCATTTGTTAAATAGCTATTTGGTCCAGATGCCATTCTAGATGCTCAATTTATTTTTAATATATAACTGTGTGGTTATTATTCATGCTGTCCTCAGGGGCAAACAGGCTTGTTTGCATTTCTTACTCTAACCCCCAGGGTTGAGTGTGGATAAGAATTGTGTTTGGCCAACTCTAAGATGAGCTCTATTATGGTTTATATGTACATGTACCCCCAAAACATTTGGGCAGTGACTAGATTATGGGGAGTGGGGGGTTATTATAATTGACTTGAAGTTAGGAAGTGGGGTCTAGTCAGAAGAGGTGCGGCACTGGGGCCATGGCCCGGAAGGGTCTCACCCCATCCCTGGTTCTTCCTTACGCTGTCTCTGCTTCCTGCCCACCATGCAGAGAAACAGTTTTTCTTTGCCAGACGATTCATCATGCCACTTCTTTGTGGAGCTGGCCAACCCGGCAAAGACTAAAACCGTTACAAACTGTGGGCCAAAATAAACCTCTCTTCCTTCAATTTTCTTAGGTTTAGTATTTTGTTCCAGCAAGGGGGGAAGTCACTAAGACATCCTGCATCTATTTCTCTGGATAAATTTGTGGGAGCAGAAAAAAGAGATTCAGCCGGGAGGGTCCCAGCCCGAGTTACTCATTCATCCCTGGACCCTCAGGGATCCTGATGTTCCATCCTGGGGTGTGATGCTCAGTGTGACTCTTCACCCGATCTAATTGAATGGCTGTGAAATTAGCTACTTGTGCTTAAAAATTTGCCCCTGACAGTTATGAGCACTTGGGAACATCACAGCATTGATAACAGTAACATCTTCATATTCAATAGGACTTCACAGCATTGATTAAGAATGGACACCAAGAGGGAGGATTGGGTTTGCAGTGAAAGAAGTTAAATGTGACACTGTTGATTGATCTTCATTGTCTCATTGACTGGACTAAGAGACTCCTGTTGAAGTGACTGAATTGTGAGGGTACAAACCTCATCGATGGTTAACCCACTGAGGAGTTCACAGCTGAGTGGGCTCTGAACCTCAGGGCTGTATCTGGTCCCTCCCTCTCTGGCTCTTTCTTTGTTCTCTGCTTTCTAAAAGTAAGCGGTGTTCGGCTGGGGAGTTAGCTCAGTGGTTCCGGCGCCTGTCTTGCAAGCGCAAGGACCCGGGTTCGATCCCCAGTAACCATATACAATACTGGGTGTGGAGAATGACACCCAGCAGCAACCAGTACCACATACCACAGTGCCGGGCGTGGTGGCTCACGCCTGTAATCCCAGCACTCGGGAGGCAGAGGCAGGAGGATTGCTGTGATGAGTTTGAGGCTGAGCTCGGGGCCAGCCTGAACTACAAAGCGAGACCCTGTCTCAAAAAAAAAAAAAGAATAAAAGTAAGCGGTGTTCCTCTACACTCTCTTCTGCTGCAATATTTCTGCCTTGAAATCAGAATACCAAGGCCTGAACCTCTGAAACTGTGAGGCAAAAGAACCCGTGCTTTCTTTACTCTGTGGGTTTCAGGTATTTTCTCTCTGAGATGGGTGGGGAAGGTGACAACACGGACAGGAAGCAGAGACAGTTTAAGTTGCTCACGTTGAGATGGTGGAGATGCTGAGTACTGGTGAGAACGACAGGAAAGACTCCTGAAGCCCTCAGGCCTTCACGGAGCAGGTCAGATGTAGTCAGGGGACACAGGAGGAGGAGAACAGGCTACCTAAACAGGGCGGCAGCCCCAAGTGGGGCGGGGCTATGGGGTGAGAGTGCTCCCACCGGAGAGAGCACGTGTCTGTGCAGGTGAACACAGCTGTTCTGTGGGCTCCTGTCTCAGACAGGTGAGGCTTTCCCAGGACTGGGGAGGGTGTCGAGCCACCCATGGGGCACTGCTAGCTTCTCTTTGGCTCCAAATAAAAGGGAAATGCAGCAAGCCCTAACCTTATTTATCTCTGAAGGCATGTGGTGCTCATTCAGCAGACCTAGGAAGGAATGTTTGAATCAGAAGCCAGTGTCCCAAGAAGGACGTGAGGCTGCTGTTGACACCATCACATTCAGTGTTCTCACACAGGCTCATGTGCGCAGGCCTCCTCATAAGGAGCTTTTTAAGAATTGGCTGCTTGTCCTGTTTCTACTGTAAAATCTTTCTTTAAAATCTAGAGAAAGAATTGACATACATGTGGTTTCCTGTAGCCGTTCCTAGGTGTGATTTCAGATAGTGGCCTCACTCTTGGCAGCCACTGTAGCTAAATCTTACCTGAGATAATAAGTACAAAAGATGACAGGAACACCGGAGCACACAAAGCCTGCCTTGGGGCCGGAGAGTTCACAGATGGAAACCCCTGTGCTTCCCAAGACCCCATGAGAGAAACTGTGAGGCAAAAGAACCCTTGCTTTCTTTACTCTGTGGGTTTCAGGTATTTGAAACCCTCTGAAACCCACAGAGTAAAGAAAGCAAGGGTTCTTTTGCCTCACAGTTTCACTCACCTTCAGCCCAAAGGTGAGGAAGTCGGGGCTTCTGCCTGCTCAGCCACCAGGGGCTGGCAAGACGCTCCTGCCGGGATTCCTGCTCAGTCCTGGAATCTGCCTCAGAATCTGGGGACCTCTGCATGTCCTCCTGCTCTATTTATTAATCTTTGATCCCTGACCCTTGTCATTTAAAAGTTCAGACATGTTTCTTAAATGTAACAAGCAAGAGCTTCTTACTTTTTTCTTCCTAAATGAGGAAAGAGAAGTGGGTTCCAGAGCAGTACCATGCCAGCCAGCCTTCCTGTCAGCTCGCCTTCCATGTGTGTCTAGGACCGGGATGCCCGGCTTGTCCTCACCCCCAATGCCACACTCTTGCTAAGTGCAAAATAAGTCCGTCAGTGCAGAGCTGTGTGGGTGCCATGTCCCCTTTTTTGCACCATGGGGCATGTTTGCCAGACCCTTTGTCCAGTGTGATGTGGGACTCTTTATGGACATAATGAAGACAGTGACCCGAAGTCTCTGGCTCTCTCCCCATTCTTTAAGGCCTTGCAGTGCCTGGTCCACCCTTACTCCACCCAGTGAGGAAGGTGGGAGGGGTGAGGCCTGGGGCACATTCCTGAGTGGTCAGGCCTGTTCCTGGGACCACAGGCTTTGACCTTCCTGCTCCATTTCCTCCTTCCACCGCCCTCATTACTTACTGTTGGATTTAGATCGTTTAAGCTTCTTTTATCCTCTCTGTCTTTTTTTTTTCCATCTGCTAATCACAAGTTTAGTTTTCATATTCATATAATTCATATAATTTACATAATTTAAAGTCAAATCTTTATATATGTTAACATTCTACATTTCGACCGAAGCCAGAATATATAAGTAGAACAAGGCCTGGCCTGACAAGGTGCCATGCACCCTTTTGATTAGCCACCACATTTCATTATTAGCATTCAAGGAATTTTCAGTGTTCCTTGTAAGGAAAACATATTTCCTTTCTTTGCAGGTGAGAAAAGAAGAGATGGCTGATTATTCAGGCAACAGGAAGCAGATACTATCCAGAAATGAAATGTAGAAACCATTGTCCTCTTACATGTCCCCCTCTGAAACAGGCTTTTTGGATTTACACACTGTTTCCGGCAGGTCTACATGTTGTCTCAGGGAGGTGGTGAAATTTGATCCATCCGTGGGTGACAAGTGAGCCCTGAGTGGAGCTCAGCATCCACCATGCCCAGCATCTGGTCTTCCTGGGGTGGCCAGCATGAGCCTAATGCACCCCACACAGAGCTCCGTGGGTGCCATGTCCTCGTCAGTCCATGGCTCTCTCAGCATCTCCAGAGTGTTCTGTGGAGCAAAGCTTGGAGACACCCTTGTCTGCTGGTATCAGTGTTTCTTATCACCCTAGTGCACAAAAGGAGCTTTAAAAAACCCACACCGTGCCAAGATATGAGTTAGCACAGCAGCATCCTCTGATGTGGCTGTGCCTGGGGGGTGGCTGGGTCAGTCCACTGGTGAATCAGGAAAGGGGGTGTCCTGCCCTCGCCTGTCCTGCTTCTCTCTCCTCACAACAAAGATAAGAAGGAAAAGATACTGAGCGGAGCCCTGGGCAGGGAAGGCTGTCAGAGCCCTGGCGGAGCTACTTTATGTATTTTGAACACAGAACTTGGCTGTCCTGTGTTATCCTGGAACCAGGCTTCCATTATTTAAAGTTAAACCAGCAAAGTTTATTTACAAGGTTAAACCCAACTCTCAGGACATCAGTCATGAGGACAAGAGGTTTTGAGGCGGGTCTGGGTGCCAGAGTGCCCGGGAAGGCTATGTCTGGCCTAGGGCAAACGTGGTCATTTTCCCTCTAGATTTAATGCTATATATGCTTATATGAAACCAAACATAAACCTGGGATGAAATACATATGAGTTTTCAAGATTAAACAAGACTTCAAGGACCTGTGTGGGCCATGGTTGGCTTTATCCTCAAAATGAGAATAGGGAAAGGAGATGGCTGTCACATGTGGTTGGGGCTCATGAAACTTTTTGTGATTTTTATGTTTAGTTTAACATTAATTTTGTAACTCAAGGAACTGAGGCCCAGAAAGATTAAACAATCTATCCTAGCCTGGCAGACAATGTCGGCTGTGTCTCCCATTCCCCTTCCACCACCCTCTTCAGTTTCTTTAAACTACAAAACCCTAATTATGCTCCAAATACCAGGGTGACTAGCCAAAAATGCTGGTTATCTCAGAATTCTTTGTAGTTAAGAAGAGCCATGTGATACAGTTCTGCCCAGTAGCACAGAAACGGAGGTTTTCTAAGGGGAATGTTTGCCTTCCTGAATTTAATGTCTCTTTTCATTTTTCTGCCTGGAATATGGGTGTGAGGTCTGTAAGTGCAGCAGCCACCTTGTGCTAAGAGGCAGCAAGCCCTGAGATGCATGCCAGCGTGCTGGGGATTTGAAGCAGGAAGGTGGGGTGACTTTGCTCTCCAACAGCTGCTCCCACCCTAGATGGCCTAATTCAAACTCTCTGAGAATGAGAAACTTTTATTTTTCTTGAAGTCTCTTTCCAAAGTTCCCCATTCTAGGCAACCTAGTCTCTGACTGATAGGCCCAGAATCCCCAGCACATTTAGGCAGATGGAATTTTATAAAAAGATTTATAGTTAAGTAAGTATGCTACAAAGGAATGTGTTTATAGAAATGTCTGTTTACAAATACACTGAAATGTTTAAATAATATTGATAATGAGTTTCTAATTAGTGTGTCCCTTCATTCCAATGTGTTGTAATTATAATTATAATTATTTAAAAGAAAACCACTAGCTGTTGTGGAAGGTGTGATACTCTGAAACACTCTGGGTGTGTGGATACTTTCTTCACGCTTCCATGGGATGCTGAGCTTTGTGGTATTGAGCACGGTCACTCCGCAGGTCACTCTTGAACCTGGGGTGGGGACGGAGCACAGACTTTGTTTCATGTTCTTGGCTTCTCTTACCTTTTTTATGTTTATTCTCTCCTCTTCTCCTCACATAGAGTCTTACGTCTTGTTAAGATGCGTGCATTTCTGTGTGATTTCAGGTCCTCTTTAGAGTGGGGCGTAGCAAACATTGATTGATAACCGAATGGACCTGTGCCCACTGCCAGCCCGGTAGGGGGTGCTGGAGAGAAAGACAACTCTTTGCCGTTATTGGAGACTGGGAAATCTGAGGCTGTGACCCAGGATGATTCTGAAAACCAGTTCCATTTAGGAGGAAGAATCTGCCAGGCCTCACCATCCCAGAGCTACCTGTTGGCTGGAACCAGGCTCCTCTGGGGTTGGTGGCCCTGAGAAGTGAATTCCTGATGCTGTCCCCAGAGCCCTGGGCCCACTGTGTGGACACAGCTTGCAGACTCTGAGCGGCTCCCTCCATGAATGTAAAGCTTGCGGCCCTGCTGCTTTGGCTCCCTAAGGAACTCTTCTGAGGGCTTCCTGCTGGTCCTCTTCTCCAAGCTCAGTTTGCTTCCAGTGATCTCCACTTCACCTGAGTGACTGTCTCTAGTTCCTGGCCAGACCCTTAGGTCATACCTGATGTGTCACACGTCAGGATTTTCTGGGCAACAAGTCTTGGTCTGGACCAGCTTTTGTTTTCTGTGCAGTGTAGATAGTAGAGGATCTGTTCCTTTTTGAGAGAGGGCCGTCCATGAGTCTGTCTAGCCCCTAGTTCTTCTCCTTGGCCACTAGGAGAGGGTCCCATCTTCATCTTCTTCTAGAATAAGATCTTGGTGTCCCCTGGGGACAAGACCAAGCTGAAGTCCTAAGTGTGAAGTCACAAAGCTGATCCAGGCTGAGATGCCTGCCAGGCAGTTGGGAAGGGGAGCCTATGCAAACTAGAGAGAGAAAATGATACATTTGAGAGATGCTGGACAGAAGGATCGGCTGTGGGAAAAGGGAAAACTTAAGTCTCCCAAAGACTGACAGGGTTAGGAGTGCAGGGGGGAAGGGGATTGATTACCTTGGCTCTGGCATCTCTGGCAAGGAGACAGAAAGTACAGGCTGAGTATCCTTGTCTAAAATATTTGGGACCAGAAGCATTTTGGATTTGGATTTTAGAATGTGGATATAGATAGATATAGGTAGATATAGATATCCGGGGGATAGTACTCAAGTCTAAATATTAAACCTTTTATGTTTCACATACTCCTTATCCGGGTATAAAGCAGCAGGAAGAAGCCAGCAGAGATAGACACAGTGATGGCATTTTAACACTGAAAAACTTCTGGATGTCTTTTTGAAAAGGTAACCTCCAAATGCAAAACAATTGCTAATAATACTGGAATTAAGTTTACTTTGCAATTCTATCAGCGAAACCATTCATTGGAGACAAAATGACAGTTTTGTACAGTATTTTTAGTGCACCTGCCTTCTGACTGTGACTGATGATGTGAGATCAGGTGAGGAATTATCTGCTGGTACTATGATGTTAACAAGAAAAATAGTTTGGATCCTAGAGCATTTTTAATTTCAAGATTTTGGAATGGGGATGCTTAACCTGTATCCATAGTGAGTGGGATCCAGAAGACAAGAGGAGTCACAGGACAGGTAGTTTCAGTAATAAGGCAGGGAACAGTGGCGGGGGTCAGAGGAGCCCAGACTTTACCGGACATGGCGGCCATTGGTACAGTGAACCCTGAATACAGACCAACGTCATGGGCAAAAGTCCAACTGGGTAGAATTCAAATACAGGAACTATCAAGAAGGTAGAGGGTTTAGGAAAGCCTACATTTTATAAAATGCTTTGAAGGGAAAGAGAGTCTTGTTTGGGTAGGTGAGTGCTGGAGGAATATGGTGTATGTGAGAGGTTTCACTGTTGGTTTTGTTTAATGGTGATCAGAGCCCATCCTGATGACGAAGCCTAAATTATCATATTTGTCCTACAGAGGAAAAACAAGCAAGGCGGTATCTCTCCTCTCAGTAAGCCTCTCTCAGAGGAGGCGTGCTCTTCTTCCTCAGTCGCTGTATAGCCACGGTGCTCTTGGGGGCCTTGAGCGCCATGCCAGGGACCAGTGGGTTTCAGTTTCTCACAGAGAAAATGAGTTTAACCTGATTGTGAGATCAGCACACTTCCTGAGTTGTTGTTGTTGTTTTTTTTCCTAGGTCTGGTTTTGTTTTTAAAAAGAATTTGTAATTCAAAACCTGAATAGAATCATTTAAATATTTTCTGTATTTCTAGGTCAAATAGATTTCTGTGGACAATGGACAAGATCTTGAGAAAATCTGTGGCATATAGTCATCAAAGTAGAGACCACATCTTGGAATTAGAAATGAGCAGTTTTTAAGTACCTACATGGAAAGAGGATTTGACAATTTAAATTCCTATCCAAAAATATATGTAGTTACATCCACTTGAGAGTAAATTACTTTTAGAATGACAGAAGATTAGCTGAGGAAGTCTCGTCTAAACAGAGTCTCATCTATTTCTTTTTAATACCTGGGGCCCAAGTCATGAGGAAATTGAGTTTTGGCACCAACGAATGGTCTTGCTGATAGAATTGCAAAGCAAACTTAATTCCAGTATTATTAGCAATTTTTTTGCATTTGTAGGTTACCTTTTCAAAAAGACATCCAAGAGTTTTTCAGTGTTAAGAAGCCAACACTGTGTCTATCTCTGCTGGCTTCTTCCTGCTGCTTTATACCCGAGCTCCGGTGGCCAAGGCGCCTTCCCACCCAGCCTTGCCTTCACACCCCACACGCCATGAGTGGTGCCTCGCCTCAGCTGGCCACTCTGCCTCTGCCTGGCCATTTTGTCTCCATGTCTTTTCTCTGCCCAGGTTGCCCAGCTGCTTCCTGCAGGCTCAGGACAGTCCACCCTCCTCTGCTCCCTGATGCACTGCTGTTCAGTCTCTTCGCTCGGTTTCACCCCTGCTTCTCCGGGCCTCTCAGCTCCCTCTTTGGCTCTTTCTTTCCAGTGTTCCACACCAGACTGTGCTTGCTTGTCGGCCTTGTTAACGGACCTGGCCTTTTCCAGGGAATTTGTGCTCTCTGGGAACTAACGAGCTGATTCATTTGAGCTCATCCTCTCCAGTGGAGCGCCACATTCACCTTAGACTCAAGGGCTCCAAGTGAAGCGTGTGTGTGTTGTACCTTTGTGTGTACATGTCCATGTGGTATGGTGTGCGTGTGTGCATGTGCATATGTGTACTGGTGGGAGGTGTGATACCAGGCAGACACTGTTCATGAGAAAGGACCACGCTTGTATCTTCCCTGGGCACACCCTCCCCGGGAAAGCTGGGCATCCACTAAGAGCCTCAAAATTCATCTCTTTCTGTCTTTCTAACATTTAACCCCACCCCCACCCTGGCTGTCCCAGGGAATGAACTCAGGACCTCACTCTTACCAGGCAGGCGCAGTGCCTCTCAGCTACATGGCCAGCCCTAAATTGTTTTTGTGTTACATTCCTGCTTTAGCCTCTCAAGTAGTTACGATTATAGGCTTGTGCCACCAGGCCTGGGTCAATATTCAATCTCTTTTAAAATCAAGACTGGGCCAGGAATGGTGACACTTACTTGTGATCCCTGCACTCAAGAGGCAGAGGCAGGCAAATCAACACTAATTTGAGATCAGCCAGGGTGACATAATGAGTCCAAGACCAGCCTAAATTACACAGCAAGACCTTGTCTCAAAAAGCCAAATAATTAAATAAATAAAAATAAAATTAGGATCAGAATGATGTGAGAAAATGGAGGCGCTGAGTGCACGTTTAATGTGTTGATGTGTGAGGCCAGCAGGAGTCTCAGCTGAGGTCCTGTCTGTTCCTGGGGCCCTGCCTGGGTGAACTCCTCCACCAAGAACCTGGTGCATACCTTCCACATCGAACATTTCGGTTTAGAGTGGGGAGTAGCAAACATTGATTGATAACCGAATGGACCTGTGCCCACTACCAGCCCGGTAGGGGGTGCTGGAGAGAAAGACAACTCTTTGCCCTTATTGGAGACTGGGAGATCTGAGGCTGTGACCCAGGATGATTCTGAAAACGAGTTCCATTTAGGAGGAAGAATCTGCCAGGCCAAACTATTTTTCTTGTTAACATCATGGTACGAGCAGATAATTCCTCACCTGATCTCACATCATCAGTCACAGTCAGAACATTTCTATATGCCTCTCTCCTGCTCCCCTGGGATGGGGTCCCCGACAATGCAATGCTTTCTCACAGATGCTGGGTGTGCACGCTCAGAATGCTGTCAGCGACCTGTAGGCTACTGTTTGTTATCCTTGGACCAAGGGTGATATAGACACCCATCTTGACTTTAGGAAGAATCCTGTGATCCCTCTTCTCCTCCTACACAACATCCTTCCCCTTTGTCTGAATCAGGCAGGGAGTTTCCGCTCCAAGGTTGGAACTCCTGGGAAGATCAGTCCACACTCACAAGGTGCACAGGTAGGATCAAAGTCTTAGGGGTTGCACTTGGAGGAACACAGGTTCAAAAAGCAGAGCTCTGTAGAAGGCAGGGATTGTGGGGGTGGCCTCTGCACTGTGCAGGAAGTGCACATCACAGGCGACCTGTCCCTGACTATGGGGAACTTTCAGCTGCAGGCTGTCCTGGTTTTTGTGCCTCTTTCACAGGTTGCTGAGATATTGGTGCAGCCCTATCCTGTGCTGTGACTGAAACTATAAGAAGGGTCATGAGTCTTTTTTTTTTGAGGTAGGGTCTCACTTTTGTAGTTCAGGCTTGCCCTGAGCTCATTAGGCCCAGGCTAGCCTCGAACTCACAGCAATTCTCCTGCCTCTGCCTCCAAGTGCTGGGATTATAGGCGTGAGCCACCATGCCTGGCAAGGGTCACAAGTCTTGCAATTGTGGAAGTCAAGATTCCTGGGATGAGGCAGATGGAGAGGAAGGGGTAAGAGCTAAAGGAACAGGGAGAAGAACATTCCCCATGTCTGTCTGGATCTTCTCTCAGAGCAAATGGTCCATAATGTAAATGCATGAACATAAAACTGGAGATGTGTCAGATACACATCTGAGATCCTATATTCACCCCAGTGAGCAGGTATAAAGGAAATGGTCAGTCCACTGGAGCCCAAAAGGGTCCCATGATCTGGGCTGAGGAGAAGGAAAGCACAGATACATAAGGGAACTGGAAGATACAAGGCTCCGAGAACAAGAGCAGAGTGCTGACTCCAGAAGCACCACTCTGTCCTCACGGCCTTGGGCTGGTGGAGATGAAGTGGAGGAGCCAGTCCTCCCTTGCTAAGGTGGGGGGAAAACTGGCTTCTGGTAAGGGGAGTAAGTGTCAAGGAAAAATCACTGTGTGTGATATGTGTGCAGAAAATAGGTTTGAACAGAACTCTGCATGTTAAATATGAATAAGATATAAAGAAATGTCCTGGCAACCATGCAAACTCCCTGCCCCTGGCACATACAGTGATAGGAAGAACATTACATCACATTCAAAATACATAAGAATCCATTTTGGAAGAAAGTACAGCCTTAAACTAGAATCACATTTCCCACATGTAGTTCAAACCACAGGAAACGCTAATATGAATACAAACTCATTTTTGAAAGGAAGAGCAGAGAAGGAAGAGAGTGAGAACCTCCCAATTGTAAGAGAAAAAGCTCCACGAGAATATCGCCCTTCACTATTGTCTCTAAAGTGCAGAGACAGCAGGTGACATTCACAGTCACTGAATTCAGGACAAGATAAGAGCTTTCTGGTGCTGGAACAGCACTCCAGAGCCAGGAGGGCAGGAATGGAAAAGAGCCACAGCAGGGAGACTAGTCCAATGCTGAGCTGCGATTAAGCAATGGGTTCAGAACTTCACAGTAAAATAGGGATATCCAGGTCCCCAGAGTAGAACTAATATGCAGATCCCAGAAAGAGGTTAGGAAGGGCCCCTGGAGGGAGGATTACGCATTCCAGTGCTTCCACTTCCAGCGTAGGTCATTAATAATACCTGGATATTGAAAAAAATGTGTATAGTTTAAGAAATAATTCCAACTCTGTAGTCATTTTGTATAGTTTTCTTTTTTTTTCTCAAATGTAATAGAAGAGTTGAAGAACTATCCTCATGGGAGCAGCGTTTTCCAACCATTGACCTGCCTGTTTACTCATCTGTGTTTGTCAGCTTTTTGTTACTATGACCCATGTCTGAGATAATCAATTTAAAGAGAAAAGATTTCTTTTGACTAACAGTTTTGGAGGGTTCAATTCATGGTTGTTGGCTCCATTGCTCTGAGCCTGTGGTGGACAGCACATCATGTGGGTATATATGGAAGAATAAAAGTCTTCACATTATAGCCAGGAAACAAAAGAGAAAAAGGAAGGGTTTGGGATCTACAGTCTCCTTCAAGGGAACAACCCTAGTGACCTAAGGACATCTCACCAGACCACCTGCCAGCAGTGCTGACCAGGGACCAAGCCTCTGACGCGTGGGCCTTTGAGGACACTTAAGATTCAGTGCGCAGCATCAGCTATCTACACTTCTTTTCATACACACCCCAGGCAGATGTCAAAGGTTTGTCTTCAAATGCTAACCCTTATTATTTCTGGGTAACAGGATTTTGAGTGAATCATTATTTTCTTATTTATACTTTTTTTATTGCTTGGGTGCTCAATAATGATCCAAAATTTATTTTATCAAAGCAATAGAGGCACAATTCCAACAATAAATGAGATGATCACATCCTTTTAAGATTCCTGCCACTCCACTTCATCAACTCATTTTCTTTTCTTGGTTGGATTTTGTTCAATTTCCCTGAGAGATAAAGTCAGAGCAAGAAGCAAAATGATCTTTCTTTTAAGCTTATGGAGTTTAATGACATTACTCTAAAAGTCAGATTTTGGATAAAGTAAGGTGGGTGTGAAAAGAGAGATGAGGCAATTCTTCCCATTATGGGTCTGGGGTGAAGGGCGGAGCTCACGGGTCCTGTCCTGCTCGGGGTCAGGGGAGCCGGGCTGTGGCAGAAGTAGGGATTCTATATGCTTTGGAGACTAGTTCTCTACACCAGACTTCAACTATTTGCTTCCTGGGAAGGAAGGGTCCAGAGGATGTAAGGAAGGGGATGAAGGTCCATTCAAGTGAGGAGTGGGTTGGAGCTGAGAGCCTCACCCTTCTCCTGCTTGGCATGGCCAGCAGGCTATGGAGTGCAGCACCAGACACAGAGGAGCTACGCAGCGTAAACCCCACCATATCAGATGCAAATATACAGCCATCATTCACTAGAAAGGGACCCAGGGAGGCGAGACTCTGGGAAAAGGAGACCCTCCTTCAGCCGAAGTCAGATCCCTGCAAAACTGATTGGGTCTTCTCACCCCCAGAGATTTCTCAGAGGCAAGTTGAGATTTGCATTGGTGTCCAAACCACTGAAGGTAAAAAGCCCAATTCCACTGCTTGCACCTGAGAAGGTAAATCCAGGCTCTGCAGCAGACCCAGCTCCACAGCAACACTTGCCACATCTCATGCGAGTCCCAGGAGAGAAGGAGTCAGAGGGAGACCCCGAACTTGAACTCCAGCTCCATATGTGCATCTGTGGTCAGGATGGAAAGGCTGAGGCTACCTCATTCAAAATCCAGGTTGACAACTTACTAAAAGCAGTCGCAGTAATTCTGTTCTGCTGGCCTTGGAATAGCACAGCGAACTCACAGGGTTATTCACACACACATACACACAAACAAACATACACACAAACATACACACACACACACACACACACGGCTTCCAAAGCACTTAACAATCATACTGAAAAGAGCCTTCAGGGACTGTGGTCCCCGTTGTGGGGTGTGACCCTGGCTCACACCAGCTTCCAGGGTAGCACTGTTTCTCCCGCTGTGCGGCCTTCTCTGTGGGGAAGTGCAGACGAAGCCCAGCCTCCACTGTGGGGAGCCCCCGCCCCTTCTGGCCACATACTAGTGAGACGCTGGAAAACAGAGGGACGCTCTCATGACAGCAAACCCCTCCGGCCTCTGGACTGTGCTCTCCTGGGGTCTGAAGCCCTGAAGAGAGATATACAATTTGGACAGATGGTTTGGGTTCTGAGGTGGCATTAACTTTTAATATCTCTGACATATACATCTTAAAATATCCTTATTTGGGGATTTAAAGAGTAACTTTATATTGTCCTATATCTCAGCAAAGTAATCTTATTTTTCATGGGAAATTTAGGATGAACAGATAACATTTTCAATCCAACCAACCTAATTCTTTTTTTTAGGTTTTTTGAGACAGGGTCTCACTTTGTAGTTCAGGCTGGCCCTGAGCTCAGCCTCAAACTCACATCACAACAATCCTCCTGCCTGTGCCTCCTGAGTGCTGGGATTACAGGTGTGAGCCACCATGCCCGGCACTGTGGTGTGTGGTATTGAGCATGAGTCTCCACGCCCAGTATTGTATGTGGTTACCGGGGATCGGACCCAGGGCCCTTGCGCTTGCAAGACAGGCGCCGGAACCACTGAGCTAACTCCCCGGCCCCTGCAACCGACCTAATTCTGACCTACCTGGCCCCAAGGAGATTAGGAAAGTGAATGTGATGTCCATAGGCCACCGCCCGCCATCTGACTCCTCTGAATGACATCAGGACATTTATAGCACATTGTGCAGAGAGATGCCAAGCTACATTCACAATCTTGTTTCATTTTTGTTAAGTGATACATACACACATATACAAACACACACCACCAGCAAATGTGTCCCATGGGTATTCCAGAAGGGAGAGGAAAGGGGCCATTTCCTGGCTTAGCTTGCCTGTGTGTCCTGCAGAGAGGAGCCCCAAGGTAGGGCCTACTCCCCTTCCTCCCAGACCCATCAGGCTTAGTCTAGTTTTAATAACCCAGTGGGTGCTGGTTTGCCAGTTGTATTTAGAAACCTTGGGTATTTCCAGTCATACTACAGTGACTGTCAGAAATGATAACTTTGCCCACTCCATGGATCTAATGGCTTGGGCCAAGGACCTTGTGTGACAGCCACAGGCCCATGTGACCCTTGGATGTTATTCCCCTCATCGCTAAGACTTGTGCCCTCAGCAAGGTCTGAGGTGTCTGTGGCAGGAGAGGGGAGGTGAGGTCTCCATTTCCTCTTTTTTTTTAAGGTTTTTCGAGACAGGGTCTCGCTTTGTAGTTCAGGCTGGCCCTGAGCTCAGCCTCAAACTCATCACAGCAATCCTCTTGCCTCTGCCTCCCGAGTGCTGGGATTACAGGTGCGAGCCACCACGCCCGGCACTGTGGTATGTGGTACTGGTTGCTGCTGGGTGTGAGTCTCACACCCAGTATTGTATGTGGTTACCGGGGATCGAACCCGGGTCCTTGCGCTTGCAAGACAGGCGCCGGAACCATTGAGCTAAATCCCTGGCTCTCCATTTCCTCTTGAGGGGACCTCTGGACTCTGTCTAGTGACAGCTTTTTGAACTGTCCTCTTTCACTTACCTGCGTGATGTATTTGAGTTGTGCCCTGGTTGCAGTGTGAAGCAACACCTCATTCCTGTGTGTCCTATTGAGTCAGGACACCACATTTTATTTGTTATTCATGGTTTGGACTTTGAATAGTTCTCCTGTTTGACTTAATGCTGCTGTGAACATTTATGTACAAGTTTTCGTGTGGACATGTGTTTTGCTTTTTCTTGGATATGCCTAGGAGAAGAATTGCTGAGTCATATGGAAACTCTAGATATAAAATCTGAGGAGCTGCCTACACTTCCCAACAGTGATGTGCAAGGGTCCTGATTTCCCCGAAATCTCATCAGTACTTGTTATTGTCTGTCTTCCTAATTGCCACCAATGTTATGTGTTCCAAGTAACCACCAGTATTTTAATTTCCTAATACTGCCCAAGTGTATCCAATTCAAGTCAATTCTGTCACTGACTACCCAGAATTGGTGTCAGGTTTCACATTAAAGGCTCAGTCTGTGGTTGGTGGACTGCAAATGTAGGGGTATTACATCCTTCAAGTTTAGTTTATTTTAAAGAGTACAAGTTGCTGAGGATTTAGCTCAAGTGGTACCTTCCCTACCTTGGAAGCATAAGGGCCTGAGTTCAATCCCTGGTACCACACACACAAAAAAGGGTATAAATAGAAGACAGATACAGCGCATCAAGAGTAGGGGATCCAGGCACACACTACACCCTATCACAATGACATGGTCACTAATTTGCAGCCTTATTACTGCCTTTTTTTTTTTTTTCTGAATACAGGGTCTCACTTTGTAGTTCAGGCTGGCCCTGAGCTCAATATGTGGAACTCACAGCAATCCTCCTGCCTCTGCCTCCTGAATGCTGGGATTACAGGTGTGAGCCACCATGCTCAGCACTGTGGTACGTGGTATTGATTGCTGATGGGCATGAGTCACCATGCCTGGCATTGTTTTATGTGGTTACTGGGGATCAAACTAGGGACTTTGCACTTGAAAGGCAGGCACTGGAACCACTGAGACAAATCCCCAGCCCTCCTATTATTGCTTTGCTTTGGCATTTTTACCGACTTTCATTAATCAGGCATTATAGATTATAGATTAGCTCCTTTCTGGACCTAGGATATGATGGTTGCAGCCATCTAGTCATTTGGTTGGTTCCCTTGGCAACAAGCTATGTAGAGCACCCTGCCTAACCTCCCCAGCACAGATTTGGAGGTTGAAAAGGGCAGCTTATGAACAAGAGTCTCCCATTCTCAGAAAGTCCCTGGGATTGTAGAAACTCTGTGACACAGCCTTGGGACAAAGACCAAATGCATACTTTTTACTATGCTATAGCCATTCCATGTGTGAGAAGTGATACTTTGTTTTTGATTTATGTTTCCCTGATGTTTGATGATGTTGAGCATTCCTTAGTGTTTATTGACCACTTAACATATCTTTCTTGGAGAATTATCCAGTAGGCCCTTTGCCTCTTTTAAAAAAATTATTATTAGGTTCTCTGTCATTTTATTATTGAGTTATAAGAATTCTTTCTCCGGGCCGGGGATTTAGCTCAGTGGTTCCGGCGCCTGTCTTGCAAGCGCAAGGACCTAGGTTCGATCCCCGGTAACCACATACCTATACTGGGTGTGGAGACTCACACCCAGCAGCAATCAGTACCACATACCACAGTGCCGGGCGTGGTGGCTCACTCCTGTAATCCCAGCATTTGGGAGGCAGAGGCAGGAGGATTGCTGTGATGAGTTTGAGGCTGAGCTCAGGGCCAGCCTGAACTACAAAGTGAGACCCTGTCTCAAAAAAAAAAAGAATTCTTTCTCCATTCTAGTTACATGCTCCTTGCCAGACTAGCAAACACTTTATTTCTGGGGTTGTCTTTTTACTTTAATTATTGTGTCCTTTGTCCTAATACTAAAGTTTTTCATCTGAATGGAGACCAGCTTGTCAATGTTTTTTCCTTTGGTTGCTTATGCTTTGGGTATCAGTGTAAAATAATAACTCTGGTTTAAGGAAATAAGAAAGAAGTTTATGCCTACATGTAACCCTAGGATTTGGGAGGCTGAGGCAGATATTTGACCTGAACTCAGAGACTGACCGCTCTATTCTCTCCTGAGAGTTTTATAGTTGCACCTCTTAGGGCTAGGGCTGGGGTCCATTATGTGTTAATTTACTGCGCTGTGTGGGAAAGATGTCACATTCTTCTCTTCACAGCCATCCCTGCACCAGAAGAGACTACACTTCTCTCCTTAAATTGTCTGGATATCCTAATCAAAAGTCCAATGGCTGAGGCTGAGGATTTAGCTCAGTGGTTCTGTCACCTCTCTTGCAAGCGCAAGAATCCGGGTTTGATCCCTGGTTAACCACATACAATACTGGGTATGGAGACTCATGCCCAGCAGCAATCAGTACCATATACCACAGTGCCGAGTGTGGTGGCTTATGCCTGTAATCCCAGCACTCATGAGGCAGAGGCAGGAGGATTGCTGTGATGAGTTTGAGGCTGAGCTCAGAGCCAGCCTGAACCACAAAGCTAGACCCTGTCTAAAAAAAAAAAAATCCAGTGGCCATCCATGTGAGCTGGTTTCTAGCATCCATTTCTGTCCTGTTAACACACAGGTCACTGTCATGCCAGCTCCACAGTCACCGATACTACAGCTTTGCAGTACAATTTGAGGTGCAGATTAGATGGTAGAACTTCATTTAGGTCTTTCTGAGGCTGGGAGCTGGACCTCCCTTCTGCTCTCCCTGCTGTGCATCTTGAGAGACAAAGGGAAGGCCTCTGTCTCCTCAAGGGGTGTCTGGCAGGGCCCGCACTCCTAGGAAAACATGGCTCCTCTCCAGTCACCTCACCTCAGGAGACTTATTCCCCATCCCCTCCTCAGGCACATGGCTCACAAGCAGCTTCTATCATCTGAATTTTTAATGTGAGCAAATATTTGAAGGAAGTCTTCAATATCAAAGGCAGATAAACAAAAATAAATAGAAAAAAGTATCTAGAGGAAACACAGATCAAGCAGGAGGCAGAAAATGAAGATCAAAAACAAAAACACTCTCTTAACAGCTTAAGAGAATATAAAAAACAATTTAGAAATTACACACAAGGTATTAGTGGGAAGAGAGGCTCAAGCTAAGGGAGGATGGCAAAGACTTGGAAGTGAATAAGAAAAACAAATGGTGGCAAGGGGGAGGGTAAAGACCCCAGCCAGGAGCTTCAGTCTGGTGAAGAGATTGGAGAGAGAAGGTGGGAGATGAGACAGAGAGACAGAAAGAGAGGAGACAAGTTGGTGGAGAGGAAATGATCAAAGTCATTATATTAAAGGAACACTATATTAAAGAAATCTCCCGCAGCTGAAGGGCACACACTTTCCAGATGAAAGTGGGTGGAGTGGCCACGGTGAAGCATTCTTCAGTAAGTGTCGCACTGTGATGTCAGATCCCTAGGAGAGAAAATGTCTAAAAGATTTTGGTGTGGCAGGTGTTGGAGAACGTGGGTGTGCACAACATATAAAGGATTTGGAATCAGAGCAACATTAAAATTCTTGGTGGCGAGGCTGAGCGGTGGAAGACAATGACACAAAGCCTTCAGTGTTCAGAGGACAATGACTTTCAACTAGAGCTCTACCTGCAGGCATAGTATTAATCAGGAGTAAGGACAGGAAGATGATATTCTCAGAAAACCAAAGACTCAGATTTTCTTCCTCCTAGGAACTTTCTGTAAAAAGATACGTCTCAGCAAAGAAAGAAATCAATGAAGAAAGAGGAGGAGGGCAGGGCACAGCCACAGCAGGTACCTAGCCCAGTGGGCTGGAGGTTGGAGGTCTGGGAGGAATATGCTGACAGGAGTAAAAGAAACAACTTCTGTGTGTGGATATATTAACACTGCTATTGATTTGGGATTATTTGGGGGAGAGATAAACATTTGGAGAGAGAAAATCTGACATATACTAAAAAGAAAGCAACTATTACCTCTAAGGAAAAAGGCCCTGTTGCTAAAGAAAGGAATCATGGTCCCAGTGGGTTTCTCCTGACACTGTGTAACACTCTGACCCAGGATCTTTTGGTTCTGCCCAGTTCTGACTCTGTGCATCTCCCTGCAGCCAATGCTACCTCTACCCTACTTGTGCCACCTATCCTAGGAAAAGCAAGTCCAGGGGAGGTGACTGTGCAGGCTGAGGGACTCCTCTTACTGTTTTGTTCTCTTTGATTTCTTTTCAATCTCATGTGTCCTCCAGGGTCACCAGAGTACCTGATGGTGTCCTCAAAATAACCGTGGGTGAGGAGGAGAGAGCAAGAAAAGGGCGTCCATGGATGAGAGGTTATGCTACAGCCTGCAGGCATTGTGTGCTTGATATGGGGGGTCAAAGCATAGGACAGGTACGGAAGGAGGCTAGGAGACCAATAAGGAGATGTTCCTTGAAATAGGTAGGCTGCCATGATCCCAAGGGGAAGACTAGGCCTCGGCTCCCACCATGGTGCCCACAGCTCCACTGTGCTCTGAGGGTCCTCTTGTTCCCTTAAGTCGCCTCAGAAGTCAGTATTTCACAGCACAGCTCAGTGGGCTCCCTACATAGACTCTGCAATTTGCCTTTAGAGTTGGCAGCCACCTGAGTTGTCTAAAGTAGTAAGTTGAGAGTGAAGCTGTCTTTGACATCAACACCTTTTGCTCCTGTCTGAATGCACCTGTAGGCTGATACCCCAAAGCCCCAGAAAGTGGGGCATACTTGCCATCCAAGTGGGGAAACTTCTTTCTGATGCTAACATTTCAATGGCCTCACAGAGCATTCTTTCCTCTTGTTACTAAGCAAAAGTTCAGTGATTCCAACCTGGGCCTCCTCCTCTCTGGAAGCTACCATGTTCCGGAGCTCCATTCAGGATGGCATTGTGTTCACCTGGTGTGATTCATACTGGATTCAGCAACGACTATGTCCCCTCCAAGTGCCCCTCTGCTCTCCCGGGGGAGCTAGAGATAGAGCAAAGAGGTACAGATGTAGTATTCTGCAGGCTGTGCATCAGTATGCATACAAGGGCTATTGTAGTAAAGGGTACCCTTTATCTTTTCATGCTTGCCTCTCCTCTGGGATGGGGAAATGGATTTCTATATAGCAAGGCTGTTAGTGATCTAAGGGCCCTATCAGATGCACCTCACGGAACAGACAGCAGAGCAGGAGGTCAGGACAAGAGTGGACTGTGCACAGCTCAGGATGGGCACACAGTAAAACAAAGTAAATGAACGTGTGGAGCAGAACAGAGCAAGGGGTTTGATGAGGGGCATGGACACAGGCCTGGAGCCTGAGCTTCGGATCCTTTCTAGGCAAGTGCCACCAGACATGCTGGCAGGAGGAGGATGCCTGAGAGGCCCCTCTGCACCCACAGCCTGGGCAAGGAGCTCAGAGAAGGGCTCGCTTTGGTAGTGTGTATACTAAATCAGAGCAGGGCCCAGATCTGAGCTGTGGACACCAAGCCTTGCTGACTGGGAAGGAAGCAGTTTAACTGCAAGTCTCTCAACACAGCAAATTGACTGACAGCCCAGTTTAAGTTTAAAAATAGAATGAGAAAAACATTCATGGTGATGGTTTCTGTCTGGTTTAACAACTACACTTGGGGCTCCATATCTGCAGGTTCCACACTTGCAGAACCAATCACCTGCAGAATGAAATTTAAAAAAAAAAAAATCCCAGAAAGTTCCAAGAAGCAAACCACTTGGTTCCATGCTGAATACTACACCAAGTCCATATGAGTGGATTGATGTTCAGGGATTTTTGTAGGAACTTTGAGTCTTCTAGAGATGATCTCAAGTGTACAGGAGGATGGGTTTGTGTCCTTGGGGTCCCAGAGCCCTCCCTGCTGGTTTGACGGGACACCTGTCCCATACTGGCACTCCCTCACCTTGCTCAGAAGCTCTGATCTCTCCACCCCAGGGCTCCTGGGCAAGAATCAGGTTTCCCAAGGAAAGGACTTTGGTCCACTTTTCCAAACTCTCATTGAGATAGTTGATTTTGGAAGCAAATAACCCTTGAAAGAAAAATTTAAAACTAAAGTAAGTTATAATATTATCACTATTTAAGATAGTTTCTCATTATGTTGCCCTGACTGGTCTTGAACCACTGGGTTCAAGTGGCCTTCCTGCCTCAGCCTCTCAAGTACCTGGAATATAAGCTGACCACGCCCAGCGCACAGCCTGAGTAGCTAATATTTTCTGGCAATTCAGTTTTGGATTAAATGTAATGTGTGAATTGTTTTATCTATCCTGCCTAAACCTCCAAAGATGCATCATGTTACACTTCTATCACTTTTTCCCATTGTATTTTATTTATTTTGTGATAACAGGAATCGAACTTAGGACCTTGCACTTGCCAGGAAGGCACAGTGCCACTGAGCTAAATCCCAGGCCCCATTTTTTGTTTTTTTAAAAATAGGATCCTGCTACATAGTTCAGGCTGGCCTTGAGCTTACTATATAGCCCAGGCTAGCCTAGAACTCATAGCAGTCCTATCTCAGCCTCCTGAGTGCCAGGATTATAGTCATGCACTGTTCATTTTTTATGACTATTTATTTTTATTTTTATTTTTTGAGACAGGGTTTTACTTTGTAATTCAGGCTGGCCCTGAACTCACTTTGTAGCCCAGGCTAGCCTCAAACTCAGCAATCGTTCTGCCTCTGCTTCCTGAGTGTTGTGCTTACAGAAGTGAGTCACTACACCCAGAATTGTTATATGTGGTTACTGGGCATTGAACTCAGGACCTTGCGCTTGCTGACCAGGTACCAGAACCACTGAGCTAAATCTCTGGCCCCCTGTTTATGACTATTTTAAAAGTGAGACAACTGAGGCTTAAAGAGAGGGCAGGCTCTATAGTGCTGCAGTTTTCTCTGAGGGCCTGCAGCTTGTGACAGCCGAGCATGGACAGGGCCTGGCTCAGAGTGCTTGTCATGTTGTCCCTGGGTGTATTTCTTTTTTCAGGGAATTTTGGATAAGTGGGGTGCACTCATGGCTGTGGTGAAAGAGAACAAAGTATCAAATAGCCACAAAGGCTTCTGGGTCTCCCCAAAGCTGTTCCTCAGTACTGACATTCTGGACCATGTCTCTTCAACTCCTACCCTGCCATGGTAATAAGATGCTTTAGGCTGTGTTTGCAGCTGATGGTGCTGGAGACTAGAATCTGTGAGGCAGGTGCAGGTAGGTTCGGCACCTGGTGAAGTCCAGGTGCCTCTGAAGGCACACTGAGGCTGCATCCCCATTGCAGAGGCTTGTGGTTTGCCCCTACTTTGTTAGGTACTCATTTTATCTCCCTCACTAGAACTCTGTCCTTTCAGTTCTCAGCCTGGGGGTTAAGTTCCCTCTGTGAATTTAAGATGCAGCACTGAGACTAGTCAGGGGGTTGTTCCTTGTCCAGGACCACTCTGTGCAGGGGAGATGACCCCACTCCATGCCAAGGCACTCAGCGTCAATGTGATGACCTGAAGCAGAAGTTCAAGTCTGGTTGGGTCAAATATGCCACATGTAGCTAGGAGACACCCAAAGGCATTTGAGCACACTCACTCCTGTGCCTAGATGCTGTCCTAGAGCCACTTAAGGGCCCCCCCTTCCTCCTCTAGTCGTGACTTCTTCATGTAAAAAGTAGGAGGTTTGTGCCCCACCAATCAGCTACAGCCCCGTTGACCCTATGCACTCATAGCCATGCCCACTCTCCTTGTTCTATATAAACCTGTATAATTCTCAATAAAGATGGAAGTGTTCACCAAACCTCTCCAGAGTCTGCGTGGTGATTCTGCTCACTCACCCTCCCAGTCTGGGCCTCGGAACCTGATCCTTGGCCAGACAACTTCAGTGACCCAAATGTCCCTAGGTGCTGCTGAGTTTCCTGGGTGCAGCCAGTTATCCCCTCCCACATGAGGACCTCTGACTTTCAGACGTGAACACTCAGGAGAGGATACAGTCACAAAATAGTTAAAAAGCAGTTTATAAACTCATGGTCTTGACAAGCATCCTGAGTAGTCGTGCGAGGAATGAGTTCTTACACATCTGTGCAGGAGTGATGGTTGGCCAGGAGGAGGAGGGAGGCCTGGGGGAGAGGTGCCCATACAGAAGTGGGCTGGCCTGAGTGGACAGCAGACCCCAGCAGTAGAATTTGTCAGATCCAGTTCACCAAACACATTGTGTGAGATCTGGGTTGTCAACAGGACTGCAGTATGTGTTTTAGTGTTCTTTCTGTCTTTTTTGATTGGACTAAGGTAAGTGTCTTTTCTTATTCCCTGCATTTCAACACATACATCTGGTGGTGTACTGAGCAGAGTTCTTTCCATCCCAAGGCCTGGTGCATGAGTGCCATCTGTAAATGAGTAATGACCATGTTCCAGAGAGATGAGGGGGAACTGCCTGTGGAAGTGGGGCCATGGTGCAAATGCACCCATTGCTGCCTTTGGTCCTCCAGAGGGAGCACACGTCACAGTGGCCAGTACCCGGATGCTCATGATGGTCCAGTCGCACACATACCCTGGATCCATAAGGAGAGTGCTGTAGTTTTCTGGTGACCAAATTAACATCCTAAATGACCAGCTTCCCCTGGGAGTGCTCCTTAGTGCGGCAGGACTTAAAGGAAAGAAATCCGAGGAAGGTTCACCACACTGGCACTGGGGGTCAGTGAGGACAGGAGCAAGTGCAATGTGGTGCGGCGTGCTCCGTCCCACAGGGACAGGGGTGGGTGTGCTGTCTGCTTTCCTACCTACCCCATGCTGTTCTTCCATTTGGCAGTTTCTGGCTGGTATTCTTTGTAATAAAACTGTCATCCTCCTGCATCGGCACTTTCCTGAGTTCTGTGAGTCATTCCAGTGAATTATTGGGCTGGAAAGGGGGTGGGGAGCCCTCAAATTATAGCCACTGGCCAAGAGAGACAGTGGCTCCTACTGCTTGTGTCTGTGGGGCTGGATGAGTAGCCGCCCTTAACGTGTGGGCTCTATGCTGAGTCAAAGCAGTGGGAGTGGCACTGAGCTGTCTCGCAGGCCCTGGCTGTGGTGGAATCTGCTGCAGCCCATCAGGTCACCTCTTCCTGCTCTGATTCTTTTCTCTCAGTATGGAATAAGTGAGTCGTGACTATGTTTTCTCAGCCTCTGATGAGTCTTGCTGAGATGTCATTGTGTCACCAGGCAGTGTGGGACTGGCACAAAGCCAGGCAGTGCTGGCTTGGTCTCCGACTATCGTTTTGAAAGCTAAAGTGCATGAGTGCATGACTAAACAACTCCAGGATCCTCCAGGGTCCCTCTATTAAGGATCTCTCTTCTAGCAGGCAGGAAACAGCTTTCTGTGCAGCCCAAGCAACCAACTGGAGTTTTTGATAAGACCCAAACTCAGATCAACCGTTTACTGGTTTCATGGAAATCTCCACCTTTGTCCTTTGTTGGAATGCTTACTTCAGAGCTATCTGAAATTTCTTATTCTCCAACTGCAGTTTGTAAAGTAAAGCTAACTGAATGCTTCATTATTAGCTGGACATGCTGGTGCATGCCTATAATCCCAGGCTGAGGCAGGATTGCTAATTTATGCCCAACTTGGGCAATTTAGTGATTTAACAAGACCTTTTCTAAAATTAAAAAAGTCTCACTATGTAGCTAAGTGCAAAGGTCCCGGGTTAAATTTCCAATGAACACACACACACACACACACACACACACACACACACACGCAGCTTCATATTCGATTACCAATTGATAAAATGAACAACTCTTGGCTTGCTTGGGATTCTTAGTTTTAAACACAGGAGTACAAGCCTTGGGCTCCCCTTCCATCAGGGGCAGACAAGACAGGAGCATCTTGAGTGTTAAGCTGAAGTCCAGCACCTGGACAGCTGTCAAGGCTGCTCCAGGGGAGGACCCACAGCTGGCCAGGCCTGTGGGGGCTCACCATCTTCCCCAAGCTCATGGGAAGTAGTGCTCACGCCATAGACCTGTGGTAGCAAATCTATTGCACACATATCATTTGTTTTTTTTTAAAACCAAAGATGTTAATGTATGAGTTATATTTTCTTTTTCTTTTTTTTTTTGAGACAGGGTCTCGCTTTGTAGTTCAGGCTGGCCCTGAGCTCAGCCTCAAGCTCACATCACAGCAATCCTCCTGCCTCTGCCTTCCAAGTGCTGGGATTATAGGTGCGAGCCACCATGCCTGGCACTGGAATGTGCTACTGGTTGCTGCTGGGCGTGAGTCTCCACGCCCAGTATGGTATGTGGTTACCGGGGGATCGAATCCGGGTCCTTGTGCTTGCAAGACAGGCGCCGGAACCACTGAGCTAAATCCCCAGCCCATATGAGTTATATTTTCTAAATTAAATCCTCAATATTTGAGTTTAATTGCAGTGTTGGCACTTTGTGATAAATAAGTGGGTAGGTTACATTGAGGACACTCATCTCTACAAGGTTCTCCATCACAGCATCATTACGACCTGTAGACATGACACTGTTGAAGTCAGAGGACCCAGCTCTGGAGCAGGCCCAGGCCGGGAGTGGGTGGGCTCCTGTACAGCCTAGCACTAACCTGCCCGGTCATCTCTCAGGAGCAAGGACAAAACTTAGTGAGCACAACAGCACAGGGCTCCTGAACATAGAGATTCCTGGTGCTGTCTGCCTGTGTTCTGACTCTGTAGATGGAAGGGAGTGAAGCTGAGGACTTTACCTTCTCACTGCTACAGACTCTACCTCTCTGCCACTGCTGGGGTGGTGTGTGGCGCGTGGGTCGGGAGTTGCGACCTTAAAAAAACAAAAAAGTGATACCTTCATCTTTGTGTATGTATAGTAATTGCAAATATGATCTAGAAATAATTTTATTTAATCTAAGTTCTCAGAGCCCTTAAACTCCTGTGTCTTCACTTCTGTGCTTTTGTAATTTTTCATATGAATTGATTCATAAAGCAGTTCACATTCTTTTTTTCAGACAACATTCTTTTACAGGATCTCATTTTATAGGTCAGGCTAGCCCTGAATTCAGCTTCAAACTCACATCACAGCAATCCTCCTGCCTCTGCCTACTGAGTGCTGGGATTATAGGCATGAACCACCACGCCTGGCACTGTGATATGTGGTACTGATTGCTGGTGGACGGGAGTCACTGTGCCTGGCATTGTTGTATGTGATTACTGGGGATCGAACCAGGGCCTTTGTGCTAACAAGGCAGGTGCCAGAACCACTGACCTAAATCCTTGGCCCAGACAACATTCTTTATCAGACTTTTTTGATTTTTTTCACTGGAGGTAAAGACCAGTGACCTCCAAGGAGAAACAGAGCCTCAGAGCAGTGTGAGACTCTACCACCCAAAGCTCTGGGACTGGAAAATTGCTTGCCTGGTCTCCCTTCCCGGCGTCCTGCCATTTGGACTAATGCAAGGCCAGGAGAGCAGCTATCGAGCAAATTGCAGCATGCTTCTGGAGCACAACCTCCTATGACTGGGCTGAGCCTGCTGTCTGTGAGTTCTGCATTTAGAATTCATTTCCATGGCATTAACTGTCTCTGATTCTCCCCCCACCCCAGGAAGGAGGCCATTAGAAGCAGGTAAAGGCAGAATCATAACAAATCCAAATCAGGCTGCTGCTGGGACTTCATGCCCAAGAAGCATTTGATTTCTTCCTCAGATTTCCTTGAATTCCTCCCAGCACCTTCCAGCTTTTGCCTCTGTTCTGTGAACTCCCTGAAGCAGCTACTAAGTGTTTGCTGGGGGAGCTATTATCAGAGCAAAACAAACAGCTTCTGTCTCCAGCTGCTTGCTTGGTGCACACAGGAGGCGCTCGCTCCCTCTCCACATGTGCTGAGCCTCTGCTCCTGAGGTAAGCGATATGTTTGTCCCAAGGCCTAGAAGATGCTCTTTGGCTATCTATGTTGAGTTAGGGCCAGTTTCTCCATTTTATTGACAGTGACAGTGAAGCACCCTATTCTGCAGAAATGAGAACACTTTCAGGTTCCAGCGGAGGTCAGTGGGCATCTCCTCTAAAGAAAGCACAGAGGTGGGAGACCACTTGTGAGGCTGAGCTCCCAGCACAGTGCTCTGTCCCTGGGACCGGTCAGTCTCTGCACTTCCTCTCTCTGGAGAGAAGTTGGATTTCTTCCTTTGGCCCCTTTGGAGTTTCCTTTCCATTTCCTTTCCTTCACAGGTGGAATTCAGCAAAGATATCATCCTGGAAACAATTCCTCCATATTTAGCATATCAACATCTTAGCTTTTGGAATCAGGCAGTGACTTATGGCTTTAGTTTAGGGCACTGTCCTGCAGTCAGCGCTCAGAGCAAAAGCCCAGCTCAGCTAGGCCGTTGGTAACCTGGACTCCATCTGACTGGCCACTCTATGGGACCTGGTTTCACAGGTCCTCAAATAAGGCCAACAATGGGGACCTTAGGGAAGTGGGAGCTGAGGGTAAAGAGACTATATGACCTTAAACAGGAGGGGAAGTCCCCAAATTGTGAAGAGACACCCAAGTGAGAAGTGTCATGTAGTTGACCAAGCTTGTCCTCTTCCATGTTTCATGATCAACCTATGAGCCATGACACAGAAATGGCTAAGCTAGAGAGAGGTACCAACAAAGTCGGGGAAGTAATAAGGAAACAGAATGTGAGTTCCACCTGCCAGAGGAGAAACAGGAAGTGATTTAAAGATTGAACAACGGCAACAGCAAAGTGAAGTTAGGAGAGGTCCAGGCTGCATGGAAGTACTGAATAAACCATACGGGAAGTCCACAAAGTACAAAAATCCAGTGTAGGACAGCAAAAAGCCGTTCAAGAAAATCTCAGTGATATCTCACAACTTTGAAAGAACAAAGGACAAAATGCCAGACTGTGTTCTGCCCTGGAAAGGAGCATGGTGCTTTGCCACAGCTTAGGAAATATGCTCACTGCATGCAGGGAGTTATGAGGCAGGACCAGGGCAGCCAACCACCTCCCATAATGCTATCTACAAAGAACGAAGAGCCTTCACTGTTAGTATGTCTGATGTCTTAAAGTATAGTGTGCCAGAAAGTACCAGCACACGCTGGAACCCCTGAGCTACATCATCAGCCTCACCAAGAGTTTTTTAGTTCAGCCAACTTTACTGAGAATCCAGGAGCCGTGAAGAATCACACAGAAGCGCAGTCTCGTGCCTTCTGCTCTGCCCTCCCCCTCCCTCACCTTTCCTGGGATATTCACAGCACACTCCCCCCACAAGCTCTCTGGTGTAGGGCAGCTAGGGATGTTCCCAGCTTCCACTGACTTCTCAGATTCCTCTGTCTTTCCTAACAAAGCCAGCTGTCTTCCTAAGAGTGGTTCTGGTGTCAGCTGTTAGGTTAATAATTATGTATATATTTCATTTAAGAAGGGAATTGTATGCATGCAAATGTTTGCCTTTGGTAGATTTTGTGGGGTGGTAAGGATTACAGATGATTGTTATTTTCTTTTTCCTTTTGTACCATGAACGTATTTTATAAAATGTGCACAATTCACATAGATTAAATATTAATAAGAAAGATGATTAGCATAAGCTGTGAGGAGTCTCTACAAAGGCAAAACTATGCTGGGCACAGTGGGGACTGGGTCTGAGGAGGCGTAAGACCCCCACATGAAGGCTCCACTATGCTGCTGCTTTAGGAGACTGATTAACAAATTCAGCGACAATCACCAGTTTTAGGATCTTCTGTGTGTGGTGGCTTCTTTCTGCCCCGGTAGACTATCTGGCTCCTGACATCCTGCTGTGGCAGAAGAAAACCCTCCCTTGCGGCACATCCTCGGTTTTAGCTGTAACCTATACCTGGCCCCGACACAGAATCATTTCCAAGTTGCCTTCCTATGTCAGAATGAGTACTGTTTGGCCCATTCCACAGCAATCCCCTAATGTTGTAGTGGCATCTGTTGTACTCTAGGGCCTGTACTTACTGGAGACTCTTGTGTCTCAGGGCTCAGAGGGGCCATAGTGGGTCCCAGCCAGGGCCACCCATGCAGAGGCCTATAAATTGCCTATATGGTGTGTTCCTGCCTCTTCTCTTACTTCTTAGATGCTCTTGTGACCCAACAAAGATGAAAAAACGCGTGCAGAAAAAGGCTTTTCATCCCATGGACGCCACCCTCCTAATACTTATGTGAGAAAAATGAAAAAAGACAGAGCTCATGAACTGAGCAGCTAAACATGGTGATCAGAGGCAGGGTGGCAGGAGTTGCTATAATTTAGTACTAAAAGTGGCTGTTTTGCCACAAAAGCAAACATAGCCCTAATGTTTTGACTGAGGAATTGCCCTGTTTATTCATGCACTTTCTCCTGTCATTTACTCTGACAGGTATGCACAGTTTCGGCTCCTATCGTGGGATTCTTAGCAGTGCAGTAAAGCATGCTGAAAAGCACAGACTGGTTCCGTGTCCACTGCTTGTGCAGATCTGGTAAAAGTCTGGGCTCTGTAGGGGCTATTCTTTTGTTAGAAGGACCTCAGCATGAACTGGACAGTGACCATATGGTCAAGTACTATGTGCCCCCAAGCACAACCCTTCTAGTGTGGCAGGTCTTGAGAGCACCCACACAGCGCTCACAGTTGTGGAGAGTGTTCTCTGACACTGGGGTTTTGTAGGTGAAAGCCAGGCTTTCACTAAAGTTCAGCCAGGCTCACTGATTGTGATTCCACCTCATCCTGACTCCACCTTGGCCAAAAGCAGGACTGCCTCTTCAGTCAATCTACAATCACTCGCCTCTGTGCATGCTTCAACCAATCCGCGATCGACCCCATTCGTGTTTACACCCTCTACCATTTACTATAAAAGTGACTGTATTTTGCATTAATGGTAGAACAGCTCTCAAAACACTCCCGGCAGTCTGCATGGTGACTCTGCATGCTCACCCTCCCAGTCCAAGGCCTCAAAACCTGATCCTAGGCCGCATATCACACCAACGCCGAGGATGACAACAGGGTTTCCCTTCGGAGATGGCATTATGTCCTATCACCTGGGAGATGGACGTCAGTCTGTGGGAGCCCCAGTGGCCACCACTCTCCTCTCCTGGGGAGGGAACTGGCTGAGATCCTGTAAAGGACTCATTAGTGTCTAGTACTAAGCCTGTGGTCTGCAGGCTCACTTCAGGGGTGCTCACTGCCATTGTCAGAGAGCTCTGTCCTAAGTACTGTGGGCGAACACTATGGCACCATGGTACATTCTGAGAGGTTAGGAGACTTCAGTGTGGCCCCCTGAGGCCTGTGTGGAAGCTGGAGGTGCCACCTGCCCATCTCCTGTGAAGCTGCAGACCCTACACAGTAACAGGAGCAGGAAAGAGGAAGAGAGTTGCAGAGATGGATATAACTTCTATTCTCCTTTCAGAAAGGAGTAAATGAGGTTACAGGTTGTTTTCTTGCTGAAAAAGAAAAAAGGATAATGTATTTCAGCATCCACTATCTTTTTTTCCTACCTTCATTTCTTCCATCTTTTCTTGGTGATGCTGGGAATCAAACCCAGCGCCTTCTGTATGCCATGCATGTGCTCTAAGACTGAGGACACCCAGCCCTGGATCCTCACTATAACTGATTTTTATTGGTGTAAAATATGGATCACATAAGATTCCTCATCATAATAATTTTTAACAGTTCAGTGACATGGACTATGCTCTCTTTGCTGCAAGCCATCACCACTGTCCACCCTCAGATATGTCTCATTTTGTAAAGCTCAACCTCCCCCGGATTCCTGGCAATCACCATTCTGCGATCTGTCTCTGACTGATTACTCTGGGACCTCACATGGGTGAAGAATGTCTTTTTGTAACTGGTTTATTTCCTTGAGCATAATGTTTTCCGTGTTCACCTCCTACTGCATGTGTGAGAATGGTCTTTCTTTTTATGGTGGAATAACATTCTGCTGTGTGCACAGACCACATTTTGGTTACTTCTATTGTCCATTGACAGACACTTCCTTTACTTTCACCTTTGGCTGGTGTGGATAATGTCACCATGAACGTGAGGATGCAAATATCTCCTGTTCCCCGAAGCAGATGCACTGTTTTACATTCTCACCAATACTGCACTGGGGGTTGAATTTACTCCACATCTTCACCAGCACTTACTTTCTCTTTTGTAATTTCTCTCTCTCTCTTTTTTATGACAAGCATTGGAATGAGTGTGTGTGGAAAATAGGGGTAGGAGATGTAACTGGAACCTTTGCATTAAGTTCCAGTCTCCTGTGAGTCCAACGGCACACAGTGAAATAATAATTAGGCAGAAATGAGGCTTAGAGAAGAAGCTGAGCTTGGGCCTAATCCATGCTATTCTGGGTAGCAAAGACCCCAGACATGAGCTTGCCATACCTTTTACTCCATACATTTCAAAAGACCTGGAAGGACAGGGCAGACACCAGGGCAGACATAGGCAACAGTCCTTGAGAAGTTATTAATTGTCCTTGAGAAATTATGTAGATGAAGATCCCACTGGGCAGGGCAAACACCATCAATGGTCCTTGAGAAGTTAGTAGATCTGGTGTAGTTCTGCCCCGAAGCATCACAGCATGTGAGACCACCAGAGTCCGTGCTGCTATGGGAGGTGGAGACAAGTGTTAAGTCCCCTGCCTGCTTTCATCTGCAGGCAGGAAAGCTCAGCCAGTCAAAGTTTCAATTGCACAATTATTTCTCCCAAATAGGATTGTTCCCGGCAGGTGTGAAGTTGTAGCTTATCATTTTTGGGCCCCTGGGGCCCTTCAAACAGGATGTAGTTTATGTTTATATGGCAGTTTGGTTTCAAATTGCAAATTAATTACCTACAATTTCATTGCTTTGTGTGCACACTTGTAGAAGGATGTGATTCTCGCCTTACTGGGAAGGAAATTGAAGCTCAGAGCGATTTAGGAATTTGTCCAGAACAAGAGGCTTCCCACGAGCCAGTGCTGCACAGTGCCCAGGCCCGTGAGCCATTTGGGCAGGCTTTGGGGCAGACAGTTCTGGGTTCCATGCAGGTCCCATTGATTCACACACCTGCCTCAGAGAACAGGGATCAGGATTGTCGCTGTATCTGCCAGGAGACATACTGGAGGGTGAGGGCCGAGCACCTCCCACAGGAAGCCTGCCCTGCTTCCTCCCTCATTCATGCTTTGGCCAGCCAACCACTGCAGAGCAGCAGGGTGGCCCTGCTGTCTGCCTTTCTGTCTCCTGCAGTTCACAATCTAGGAGGAGAAGGGCCTCAGTGCTCGGACCACATGAGGAGTGATTTAGTGGTCCGCAGTGTGTCCCTAGGCTCCTTTGCCCTCCTCCTTATCAATCACCACCAGGGTGACACTGCAGAAGCATTTACCTCAGAACCTCTGCAAGGACACTGCAAAGTGCTTATATTTTAGGCAGGAACAGAGTCGGAGCTATTGAAAATAAAGATTTTATGTATTTGTACAAATTATGCTATAAATAAAGTTTATCTCCACCCTCAGGGGTCCGATCCCCCCAGCTTGGTTCACGTCCCCTCTGCATATCAGCTCTTAACAGTGCCTGCAGCCGCTGCTGGCCTCTCTGAAATATCATCCTCATCAGCCGTGGGCCGTGCGTAGAGCAAGCCTCTTTACCGAGGAATTATGGCATTCATATTAGCACGGCTGTGAAGAAATTCTTAAACTGGCAACACGCGCTTCCCAGAAGTGTTTCATGGAAATTAGATTTCAGAACAAAATCACAGAGGCCTCAGCGGCTGCAGGAGGCAGGTCTCTTTGTTGCTCATTTACCCAGTAATTAATTTCTGTCCCAGCACAATCTGAGGGAGAAGACTATGTTCATTAGTTTATCACCCACCTGTTCCCTGGGATTATTTGATCATTTTTCAACACATCCTGGGAACTGGCAGTGGAGAGCAGTGAGCAACGCCTTCCCGAGGTTGTCCATCAAACACGAACTCCCTCGCTGTGGCAGCACACTGAGTAGCGCACAGGGTCCCTGGGTCTATGCCGCCTCCCCCTTCTTGGAGTCTAGGAAGGTGTCTTGGGGTCTCTGGACACCACCCGATTGCCCGGTCAGCGCCAGCTCCCAGATCTCCAGCATTGTCAGTGTCTGGAATGTGCCGCGGAGGAACTGGCCAAAATTAGGCACGAGTTCATCAAGCGCACAGCCACTTTCTACGGCAAATCTGATTATCTGTAGCAAACGCAGAGGGCTTGAAACCACTGGGCCAAATCTCACCATCACCTCGCTTCTAGCCATTTGTTATTTTTTATTTAGACACAAGAATTACAGCTAGATAACATTTTGAAAATTATATTTAACCCTCATTTAGATTCAGTCTGAATCAATTTAATGAAATATGAATACTTCTCTAGATTAAATTAAATTATTCTCTAGAATAAAAAGGAATCTAAACCAGAAAAAAAGCATCTAATGGTTTTCCCATGCCCAGTAGATGTGTCACCTGGCTCTTTGGCCAGTGACAGAGCAATTGTATCCCAATTGTGACAGAGGAAGAAAGCTCCGCACTGCACGAGAGCATGGGGCATAGTGCCAGGCATGCCAGGCACAGTGCCTGCTGCTGAAGACCCTTCCTCCCTATAGCTGCCAGGCCAGTGGGCCAGCCAGACATTTGCTGAGTTACTACAGCAAGTATGAAACCACAGTTGTGAGAGGGAGCCTTGCCTAGGTGAAGGGAAGGACTCCTCAGCAGAAATGGAAGGATGGATGTCACAGAATGGAGGAAGTAGGTAGCGGAAGAACTTCCAGGCTGATAGTGTGTGCCAAGAGCCTGCAGCCAGCACTGAAAACACAACAGCTAGTGTGGAGACAGGTAGACAGTGGTAGACAGTGGAGATGAGTGTCGTCTCAAAACTGACGGAGTGGCTGGCTAGACATAGCAGGTGTAGTGAGGCCACATAGTCCATGGGGTTCTAACCTCTTGGACACCTTGCAGTCTGCAGCCAGCAGCCTGGGGTGGCTCCTGGTTCTGTTGTGCACTGCTTAAGTAGCTGGGCACATCTTTATATCCGGTCTGTGCCTCAAAGCCCTCTTCTGCAAGACAGAGAGATCTTTGTCACCAGAGGTCTGTAGAAGGGATTAAATGAGGAAGTGGAAAGGGCTTAGGGCAGGACACAGACTCCCCACCATTGCTGCCATCTTTTGCTGTCGTCACAGCACAAGGGTCACTTTCTTGCTGTACACATGAGTGGTGCTTTTGGCCTCCATATACCAGGTTTGGAGGAACCTCTTTCAGTCTGCACAGGACTGTCCCTCTGAGAAAGGCACTGTCCCTGTGCAGAAGAGAGAGAGAGATATCAATGACAGAGAGCCCCCCGAATCCCACCTTCTGGACGAAGGAGTGCTGCAGACTCTGGAGAAGTATCCTGAGGGTGGGGCCAAGCAGGGCCATGGTGTGGAGCTCACACTGGACCTCACAGTACCCTGTGCAAGCAGAAAGGTATCTCCTTTCCAGGACTTTGTCATAGTTCCATGATGTCTGTGCTACCTGTCTAAGCAGACTCACCTACTGTGGTCCTGAGCAGCCCTCTCCCTTGGTGTCACAGGACATGGAACTCTGCACATCTGTCCCACTGATGTGACTATCCAGCAGGCAACATCTGCAGAACTTCTTAGTCATTTTCTTGTCACTGAGGAAAATCTCTGACTTCCACAATGGACAGGAAGAGAGGGTGACTTTAGCTCATGATGACTCTGAGGCAGAAGCAGCACAGCAGGAAGGTGAGGGAGAAGACAGCTGCTCCACCCAGCAGCCAGGAAGCAGACAGGAGGCAAGAGGCAGGAGCCAGGTGCTCCTTCCCTGTTGCATCCTCTCTGACCCACCTCCAACCTGGTGCTGTTAGTCAGCGGTGGCACCTCCACGAGCAGTCACCTTCTACATACACGAGGATGTGGGGTGCCGTTTTAGACCTTAGCCATATGTAATGCTTGTTAAGCCAGAGAGGGAGAGGCAGTCAGAGAGGGAGCTGTGCATGGGGATCAGCTCAGAAGACTGAGCCCAGTGGCACCAAACGTACAAAGATGAGAATCTGAGGCAGGGAAGTTGAGCCATGGGGCCTATGGGAAGGTAGAGGGTAGACAGCAGCACCAGGCAAGAACCCTGGTGAGGACCAAAGCTGAGGGGGTGCCCAGCTCAGGCTCTCTCCACGCATGGAGCCTTCTCTTCCCTTCTGGCAGGGGTTCTGCAGGGCCACCTTCTCTCTCTGCCATCACTGCAAGTGTAAGGGTGTGACTGAGGAGTGGGATGGCCTGCAGCCTCCTGGGATGGAGGCAAAGTCACGGCCCCATCGATCCCATCAACAAATGCCAAGGCTGCTCTCCCTGTGAGATGGTCTCTGTGGGAAAGTGCTGAGCCTGGTCTGGACCACAGAAGCAGCATCTATGGTTCCCTGGGTGACTCCCAAGCAGTCCACAATGGACATACACCAGGGCTGTCCCGGGAGGAGGCACTGAGGATCTGACCCTGAACTGGGAAAACAGGGATAGCGCCAAAAGAGAGAAAATGACCCTAGGTGTGGGAAAGTCCAGGGCTTCTCAGAGACAGCGCTGTTCACAGGAAGCTCTGGGACTGGTCCACAGGGGCATCTGGAGGGAAATGGGAGGTGTCAGACAGGGCCTAGCAGGGCCTGGGACCAAAGGGTAGGGTCAGAGGGTGGGAATCAGGGAGCCAAACAAGAGGCCAAGGGTCAGAGGCCCAGGGGGCCTGTAGGTGGTGATGAAGAGAGGGCTTCAGGACATGGAAGAGATAATGGGAAGGGAAAAGGAAGTGGTGAAGAGAAGGGAAGGGATCAGTGGAACAGTGAGGAGAATAAGAGAGTGAGTAAAGGGCTGGAGGTGACAGCAGCTTGCTCTTGGAATACTGAATAGCTGCGTGTTGCAAAACAGATGGTTTGTAGTAGAATCCAGTGCCAAGGATGGAGAGCAAATTTACACTAAATCATGAGGGCTTTAAGGCTGGAGGAGAGGGGTCCTGTGTTCTCTTGCTGCCACTGCAGATATGACTCCAGATCACAGCAGACTGGCCAACAGCCAGCTATGGCTTGGCAACAGCTTCTGAAGGTCCTCACTTGCCCTCAGGAAGGGACAATGAGTTTCTGATACTCTAGCTGCTGGGACAGCTGGCCCCAGGAAAATAGACTAACAAAGGGAACCGGGTGAATTCCTCCATGTCCCTAGAATACCTCCTCCCAGCACTTCAGAGCGGCCAGCTGAGAACCAGAGGCAGGAGCCATTCAGCTACATAGCATCGGAGCGCTAGGTGCGAGGATGTGGAGTCCTGGGCCCTGTTTGGGGCTCCGGTGCTCCCAGCCCACCCCATGATGCCTCGCTGGGCTTCCTCTCCACTGAGGCTCCTCTGTATGGCCTCTCTCATCTGTCCCAAGATGACCCACTTTTCAGCCCCCACCACGGGGAGCTGTCCCCTGTTTGACCTTAAGCTTCAAGAGCACACCCTTCCTTGGGGAACCTAGCATCTGTCATGGTGAATGAGGAGACTTCACATCCCTCTTCTATCATCCAAAAAAGACAAGAGACTGAGTTCTTGAAGGCCCGAAGAAAGCTAGAGGGAACAAGTGGTGATATGACTAGGAGTCGAGGTGACTCTATGTGCTAATAGTATAGAGAAGCAGGTGCCATCCAGAAACCCAGTGGTCACCTATCGCTTTGCAGTGGCTGCTCTTTCATTGAGTCAGGCAGGACCCGTCGATGGTGGGGTAAATCTGTCTTGTGTGGGGGGGGCAAAGCCCACTATAAAAAAAAAATCAAATTGACACCTTCATTGGTTATTTTGACCAAGTATCATGACATTCGCTGTACACCATTCTTCTCTGCTTGCCTCGTGGGAAGTTTTATTAGTTGGCTAGGGTTCCCATGACAAAGTACTCAGGTGAGGAGCTTAAAGCATAGAAACTTATTTGCTTATGATTGGAGACCGGAGGTCTGCTGTCAAGGTGTCGGTAGGTTTTGGAGGTCCAGGATCAAGGTGGCAAAAAGACCTGGAAGTCCAGGCCTGAGGCATAGGCATGAAGGTCCCGCAGAGGCTCCCAGCCTCCTTCTCTGTTTGTAGGTGCTGCCCACTGCCTGTGTTGTATGGTCTCCAGCTGTGTGTTTTTCTGTGTCCAAGTTTCTCCCTTTATGGACACCGGTCAGACTGGATGAAAGCCTACCCTAAATAAGGTCACACTTGGAGGTACTTGGAGTCGGGACTTGGGTAAACAGACTTTGGGGGACCCAGCTCAGCCCACGGTAGAGGGTTATTCAAGAAGCATTTCACAGCAAGCTAATTTCAGCTCTGAGTCCTGGGCCCCTGGAGGTGGGAATGAATCAGTCCTGAGATGACCAATCAGGCCAGGATGCTGCTCAAGAAAACAGATCCATGGGACCTTGCGGGGGTACAGGGCACCCTAAGAGTCAAGGGCAGCACACAGTCTCAATGGAAGGGAGGGGTGGAGAAGAGAAGTGAGCTGAGGGAAGGTAACTGCTTCCCTTCCACAGAATATTACATATCCATTTCTTGGTTCAGAATAAATCAATATCAGGAGAGCTGTCACAGGCCCTGACACCCTGACAGTGAGTCTCCAAACCTTACCATCCACCCGCCTCCTACTTACCTCCAGCCTACCTTATCGCCCCTGTCAAAGTCCCTGTCACCATCCTGGAAAAATGATTCTGTGCTCCATCTGGATCTCAGCATTGAAAGCAATGAGAAACAGAACCAGAATCCAGGAAAAGTGGGAGGGTGTGGAGAGCCCTGGTCAGGAGTGATGGTGCCTCCCAGGTCAGGTGGTGGCTGAGGTTTGTTACCATAGTAACAAACAAACTGTTCAAGGGGACTCTGCTTTGGTTTTCTTCCTTTTCCCAAGTTACACAAGGGTATATACAGAGGGCACATAGGGCATAACACATAGCATGCATATGTGCATACAGTGTATATGCACACAGGACGAACACCACGAAGAGCACTTGGGACACACACACCCAACACCCATAATGCAACCATAGATGTGTAACATACAACACACAGTGCACATATTTACACAGTATATATAACACACATATGAAGAATACCCTACCCTGCACTCTGGCACTGTGGCTCCTGGTTGGGTACCCTTGTCCCTGCCCTGGACACCTGAGTTGGCACAGTCTTCCTCTGCTGGGGAAGATGAGGGAACTTGGTCAGTGGAGTGTAGATAGTGCAGCCCTGGCCAGCCTTGGGCTTTCCCTGAAACTCCCTGGAAGAGTGCAGTGCACCTATAGACAGACACCTGGGAGGCTTGTGGAGAGGGCGTTTGCATTGGCCCAGAGCCGGAGCCCAGCGTGCTAATGGAAATGCATGACCTTCCAGCAGCATGGTTTCCTGGAGGAACACAGACTTCGGATTTGGCCAGTCTCACTGGACACTGTGGTATAGGAAGAAGTGGCACCTGGCCTGGCAACTTGAGACTTAGGTCCCTTTGGAGTGAAGGGTGCCCTGGAGAGATCAGTTCTCACATTACTGCAGCTCACAGGGGTGCTGCTTCCTTCTGAGAGTGTCCTACTGAGGTTCCCTCTGTCACCATGGCAACTACTCCTGTGTGATATTATGTCTGTTGAAGGATGGACACTCTGATGCCAAGTAGTGCAAGGGAAGAGGACTCTACGGGAAGCAAGGGGGAGAGAATTGTCAGAGGAAATGACTGGCCTACCTGAGGATGCCTCTGAGTTCTATGCTGTTTCTTTAGCCTCCTAAATGTTGCCTCTTCTAAATCTGTTGACCGATTCTCTCTTCTGGGAAGTCCCTCCTGACTGATGTGGTCTGATGCCACGCATTCCCCTCCCCAAGCCCAGAGTGCCGCCCCGGAGTCAGTGCACTACCACATGTCCCACCTTTGCTTAAGTTATCTCTTATGGTGCCTGATGCACAGCATCCAAAAAACAGGCTCTCTGCTGACTCCTTTACTGTTTCCTTTATACCCCGAGAACTCTCCACTCCCCCAGACCTCCTCCCTTCTCTCCCACAGACACACGCGCACACACTCTGTGCCACTGCAGGCGTTTAAATTGTGAAGGACTTTAAAACAGAAATCAGAACCTTTGCCTCATTAGAAAGATCCTTCAGGGAGCCAGGAAGGGGGCTGGACTTTGGACCCATACTTGGGATGGCAGAGCAGGACTGGGCTACTTTAGCTTGTCTTTTCCTCTCCTGACTCCCGCCACTCAAGGTCAGGTGCCGAAGAACCCTCGCTGGCCCACAATGTGTCCCATCGACAGGCCCACTCAGACCAGTCATTCATCTAGCTTTTACTTCATTCTTTTCATTATCTTTCTTCTTTAAGTAATCAATTACAAGTTGTTTACTTGAAAGCAATTCTTCATATGTTCATTTGTCAAAAGCATTCCACGGTCTTAACCACATAGACTACCAACTCCAGTCTATGATCAGGTCATGCTTTCACTCCACAGGCCAAATAGATACTCTTGTCAGGTGAGGTCAACTGATGTACCTTTGGGTAATCAAAAATCCAGACAACGGGTCAGGGATTTAGCTCAGTGGTGTGGAATTTAGCTTGCAAGTATAAGACCTGAGTTTGATCCCTGGTGCAGCCAAAAACCCCCCAAACATCCAGACATGGGCTGGAGACCAGAGGAATGGGTTGTTAGGACTTCTACTAGGTCCAGGTAAGTGCATTGGCCTGTGACTCTTGCTCCTGCTTCTCCACATTCTCCTTCAATCTTGACTATTTTCTTGGGATTCTTCCATCACACCTGTGGTTTCCTCTCTTCCTTATTTGATATTTTAGATGACATTATCAGGAACATAGCTTGGTCCCCACTTTAAAACTCTGTGTGTATATCTCTCCTATCTAGATGGTGCTTGTAATGTGAAATTAAGAACAAGACTCTAGCTTTGAGGCAATTGTTAAAGGAATAACTAATGGAAAGTTGCCTTTCACATCTCACTCATTTTAGACACATTCTAATTAACTCTACCGGAAAAAATAATTGGCCCAGATCAGGTTGATCTGATTGAGGATTATAATAACCTCAGCTGAGTGGTATTTATATTCAGCTCCTGGTCTTGGGTGCAGTTACTATGTGGCTTGAATGCTAATTGTACGCTAAGTGGAGACAAGAATAACACTCAGGCACATCCACATAATATCTACTTGCTATTAGTCTCTCCGTAAGGAGGGGCAGAGAGAGGCTTTCAGAAGTTCACTTTAAGGTGATTGCTTAAAACATGTGTGATTTCCCAGGAGAAATGAGGTCAGTGTTAGTGATGAGCTTTCTGTTGTAGAAAGGTTGCAGGAACATTCATCTAAGTTCTGGAATGTTGGGGGATATCTGTAAAAACAACACTGTCGTGGCCCTGGGTGACAAATTCTGTTCCCATAGGAGAAAGCAAGACAAGGACAGGGTCCGTGTCAGAGCCCCGAGAGGCTGAGCATGGCAGTTACGGTCCTTTGTCTTCTCTGGCTGGTGGGGGCAGAAGCCGGTGGTGGAGGAAAGCCCTCCCCATGGGGCTCAGACCGGGCTGGGCTGATATCCTAGGATAAAGACTGATGATGTGATGGGGAAAATCCTGCAGCTGAGGTTAGTCACCAGCACAGTACAGAATCTGCTGGGATTAGCCACCCAGAGTGAGGAAGAGAGAGAGCAGGATGGGGCAGGAGGCCGGCTGGGGGCACAGAGGAGGGACCCCCTTGGCCTGGTCATCTGGGAGCAGATTTCCTTCATGTGACATCTCCCTTTCCTATGTTCTCAGTAGTATAGTATTTTGATATGGCAATTCTTGCCTTTCCCTTTCTCTCCTCCTCCCCTCCTGGTGCCCTGACTCTTCATTGAGCTGTCTGTGCCACCTCAGCCCTCCTGGGCACTCCTGCCCTCCCACTTGGACTCTTCCCTCTTTCTGTTTTGGGCAGACAGGCTCCCTGAGTGAGGGAGCCTCGTTCAAGTGGGAAAGGGCTTTCGTCATCCTAGCAGTGACCAGCCCTGGCTGCTTGTCCAGGAGGGTTTGTACAGAGGGCACCTGGGACGCTCAGTCTTGCAGAACAAAGGTAGGTGGCCAGGCCAGGTGGTGAGTGCCCACAGCTTGGCCCTGCCCATGAATCTGTTTCAAACTGACTCCTTGTCAAAGCAACCTGGCTCTGGTCCTGGGACTGGGTTTTCTAGAAGTCACAGCTTTTCATGCATCTTCTGCTGCTGAGGCAGGAGCTGGATTAGATCACAGGTCAAGCCAGGCTGGGTAACAGTGATGCCACCAGCTGAAATCTATTGAGTGCTCCAAGCAGCCAGGGACTGTTCTGCGTATTTTAATGCACACTCTCCTTTAAGTTTCCCAGCAACCTTACGAAGAAGATACTCTTTCCCTTTCCCAGGTCACAGATGAGAAAACTGAGGCACAAAGAGGTAGGTAATTTGGGGCTGTATGCTACAATGTGGCAGGGCCAGGATGTACACTCAGAGCAACGGATTCAGAAGCTGCCCTGGGCCCGACCTTGTGGTAGGAAAGCCAAGGAGAGGAGTGCACACTCAGGGCACAGGAGAGGAGCCGTCAGGCAAAGGCTGAGCAAAGGGTGCAAAGGAGGAGAGAGGCTCAGCACAGAGAACAGCAGGGTGCGCACAGCAGCGGAGTGCAGGTTCACTGTGGGTGATTAAAGCCAGCCTGAAGGCAAAATAGGAGGGCCAGGGAGCTAGGGAGCCTGAGGAGGTGGCTTGGACAGAGCCTAGACGGGACAGTGGGAAAGGTGGGCAGGAGGAAGCTGTCACCTTACCTAAGCAAGGTCTGGACAGCAGAGAGTCAGAGGGCAGAGGACAGGAGGGAGGAGAACAAAGCAGCAAATGGGATGGCCTTGGGCCTCCTCAGGAAGTCAGTGGTCACAGGAGCTCAGCTAGCAAAGGACTGTCTAACGCCGCCATCAGAGCCATCATCTGGCAATGTCAGTGGGTGCCAGCTGCCCACGTTGAGTATTGTGACTTTCCCAGCCTTTCAGGTCAGCTACTGACACTTCCACTTGCTAGTCGGAAGCCGGGCCTGGGCCAGTGAAGTGACATGCCTGAGTCATGTAGCTAAAAAATATCAGAGAGGAAATTTAAAACCGGGACTTGCCTGCTGCCTTGGCCACAGTCTAAGCTTCTGCAACAAAGCCATCCAGGAAAAGGGAGAGAAATCAGATGGCTGGATCCAGGCCAGGAAATGAGATGGTCCTGCTCCATGTGTCAGTACAAGACCCAGATGGCTTCTGGTCATGTGGTGGCTCACTGTGATGGCTCGGGTGCTGTCTCCGTGCCTTGTTGAAGCTGTGAGCTCACATGTCTCTGTCCTCGTGGGAAGAGTTCTCATCTGCCTTGTGCTCTGTGCTGGGGCCACTGCTGGCCAGAAGACTGTCTCGTGAGCCATGGGCAGCACCCACCTCCAAAAGCTCAGGGAAGTGCTAAGGCTCTCCGAAGCCCAATTCTGTCCTGCACACCCCGACTATGCTCTGGACCTCAGAGCTGATCCTTCCCGCACACTCTCCTGTCTCACTAGGACCATTGCCTGTCTCAGCCAGGGGAAGATGTCACTGAACACGCTGTGTGGGGCAGAGTGGGTCGAATGTTATCTGAGTGTTTCCAGGGAGGCCTAACCCCACCATGCAGATGAAATCATTATTAACTGTCTTGTGCTTTTTTTCCAGGCAAAGGCATTTAATAGATCTGCTTCTTCTGAGGTTATTCTACAAAATTCTGTACATTTATGTCTGTTTTTGTATTTATATGTCTGTTTTGTAGCTGTGTTTATTTAAGACTTTATTAGGAATACCTTTTATGACCAGATATTTTTGTATACTGTAAATTTTAGTGAGTTTATTTAATAAAGTGCAGAATCCACAAGCTATTTAAGTTATAAACAATTTTTACCATTGTAAATTACAGCATAATAAGAATTGATTTCTTTATTTTTTTAAGAGGCTGAGAAAGCAGGTAGAGGACAGCTTGAAGGAACAGGGAAATGGAATTAACTTCTAGAAGAATGTCTGTGGAAATATCAATGAGACCAATAAGAAAGATTAAAGGAACCAAAGCTGGAGGTTAGCCTGTGGCCTCCAGGGCTCAGGGTCATGTGTATGTTGCCATGGTGATGCTGCCAGGCGCATGCTGGTGCCGTACCACAGAGCCACAGCATCCCTGCAGTGACTGAGCCCAGCTCGCGGAGGGGAAACTGCCAAGCTCTCTGTGCTTCCGAGCTCCTGGTAGTCCAACGCACCAAAGCTGGCAACCTCACCCTCACAAAAAATATGAAATTGGAGTTCTTTGTAGCCTCTTAACTTCCTCTTATAACTACAGGAAATATGGGTCAGAGAAGGATGTGTTGAATGACCCTATGAGGGTCACACACCCAGACACACCCAGAAAGCCATACGTATAGAAAGATGTGAGTATGGATGTCAGGCGCAAAGTGGCTCTGGGAAATGAAAAGGGAGGCAGCCTGTGATACAAGAGCCACATGCAGATGTGAGCTTTGTTTGAAGTGTGTCACAATCAAACCAATTGTAAAAAGCATTTTCAGTGGAACAATAAAGGAAATGTAGATATAGACTGATAATAGATGATATTAAAGAATTATTGTTAATTTTGTTTGGCGCAACAGTGGTATTACAGCTGTGGTATTATATGCCATTAGTTTTTAGAGTCACATACTAAAGTATTCAGAAAGAAATATTATGACATCTAGAACTAGCTTTATAATATTTTAGTAAGGAAAAAATAACAGAAATTAACAAAATATGAACAGATAAATTAGGTGGTGGAAATGTGCAGACTTGCCCTGATATTTGGTTATTGCTGTGGTTTGGACATGATATGAATGTGTCCCCCAGGGTGCACGTGGTAGAGACTTGTCCCCACTGTGAGGGTGTTGGTAGTGGAACCTTTGAGATGGGGCACCCAGTGTGTGGTAATTAGGTCACTGAGGCAGGTGCACAGGCAAGCCTAAGGCAGATCTAGCAGGAGCCCAGTTAGTTCCCATCAGAAAAGGCTGTACAACAGCAAGACTGGCTGTCCCATTCTCTGGCTTCCTGCCTGGCTATGTGATGTTTCCCTCTCATATTCTCTGCTCTGATGCCTGCCATCATGAGGCCTTCCCTGAGACCAAATAAATGAGATTTCCCAATGTAGCCAATGAGCCTCCCAAACTGTGAGCTAAACAGACCTCTTTTAGTTATAAGTACCCGGTCTTGGGTATTTTGTTATAGCACTGAGAATGGACTAACAATGTTACTTTTGTATATATTCAATATTTGTGCTAGTAAGGGGTTGACCTGTGTGTGGGCTACAAGCCCAAGAAGCTCAGGAGACCACCAACCATTCTAAGACACTGGCGGGGGAAGGGGAGCAAAATGGTAGAGATTTTACAGTGAGATGAAACCAAAGGAGATTCCACACAGCAAAATCATCACGCAGGTCGGGCAATGGTCAGGCACGGCAGTGTGCAGGGCAGCAGAGGGCTTGCTCAAAGGGGCAGGTTCCACAGGTTCCATCACTTGCTTCCCTCAAGAGCCGCGAGGCATGTGCACAGAAGCCCAGTGGCCTTGGAACTGCATCATGAGGGCAGGGCTGGCACATCGGGGTGTCCAGGGAGTCAGAGGCCAGGGCCCTACAGTCCAGCAAGTCTTTAGCAGCCATGGCTGATAATCTCACAGAGCTGTTGGAGGCCTGGAGAACTCTGCTCCACAAATGCTGGCCAAGGCCAGTCAGTTGTCTGTATTCACGTGTGTCATATGCATGTGGGGTGAATGTGAATTTGTACACATAGCTGGGGGGTGTGAATGGGCATGTCACATGTGTGATGTGGGTCATTTGTGTGTTTGTGCATTGCATGTGTGCATGTGCCTGTATCTGAGTGCACATAGGTCATACCAAAGGCCTTTCCTACTGAGAGAAGCTAAATCTGGTCCCTTGCGAGTCCTGCTAGTCCACACAGCCTTTCCAAGAATGTGGAACCGTCACTCACTCGATGCTGATCTCACCAGGGAGCTTCCACAGCATACTGATCCTCTGAAGGACAACTCTGCTTCCATTTTGCTAGGTCAGGAGGGCTACACCAGCTCTTCACACCCACTCTATCCTGCGTATATGATTCTGTGGAAAAACCATGTTCATATTTACTTTAGTGTTTGAGACCTTAGGTCTCCCTAGGAACTTGATATAAAAAAAAGCCACTGACTTCATTTCTCCTCACATAAAACCCACAAATGCCTAGATACAAATATCCATGAAAAATTTCAGAGAAGACACAAACTCTTCAAGGCCAGCTGGGGCATTTCTAGGGCTCCCTGTGGAAAAGCTTCGCAAAACAGTATGGTGGGGGAGAGAGAGGCAGAGGCCAGCTGTGGAAGCCCAGGGCAGCCTCTGCAAGTACTGACCAAGTAGGGTTTGGAGGGCAATCAGTGCTGTATTCCAGACCCCAGAGGGTCTAGGACTGGCCCAGGGCCAGGTCTGAGTCTGTTGACTGCACGTTGAACCATCCGACACCAAGGCCTTCAGGCTAGAGTGCCAGGCTCCTGAATGTCCTTGTACCAGTGGTTTCAGGCTGGAGTGCTCAGCTCCCTGATATGGTGCAGGGTGGGGCCCCTATTATCACCACCAAAGCCATCACCATGGAAATGCATAATTTCCGTAAGCTAACCAGACCTCTTGACAGACAGGAGGCTGAGAAGGCCTGGGTAGAGGCCTTCATGGGCAGCGTTCCTGCCGAGCGGGCACATCTGCTCTGATTTGGTTCTCAGCAGTAGATTTGTGTCGCAGATGTGGCCATGCAGTGTGTTCTGATTTTATCTCCATCAGGCTGATTTGGATGTGGAAAAGTTCAGCTGACACTAGTTGTTTGGCTTTGAGGATGGAAAACATACATGGTCTCTGAACATCTCTTCTTTTGGCAGGAGGCGTAAGTGAGGCAGGAATGTAGGGCTTGCAGAAGAGCTGCTGTCTCTTCTCATCTTTGTTTCTCTTTCTCATTTTTCTACTGACAGCCACAGTTCCCTTAAGGAGGCAGATGTTAGAACAAGTGAGTTTCTCTGCCTAGATGCGCTATTGGCCAGAGGAGCACTAGGCAGAACAGTTGCCCCGTTGCGCAAGGAGGGAGGGTCCTCTGCACCATCACTGGCCAGAGACCTAATCTGTAAAATCAGAAAGCTGAACTCTTGGGAAGGAACTGAGGTCAACAGCACCTCCAGGTTAATCAGATAATGAGTACTAATAGCTCATATTTTATTGACCTTTTATGAGATGCTGGATACTAATCTAACCACGGTGCCAATTAACATATTCACTTAATCCTTATAGCAACCCTGTTACCTATGTTTTACAAATGATCAAAAAGAGAAGTAAGAAGGTTAACCCATTTCTCATTTAGAAAAAAAATGTGCAACTCGATGCCAGTGTTCATTTAATTTTCAGGAATCAAGAATACTACATTTTGAAAAGGGCGCTACTACTACTAAAAGCAAGATGTTATAAATAGGATAATGTCCTATGTTTCTAGAGTGATGAAAAAATATCAATAAAAGGGAATTATGTTGTGGCAAACTTTGGAGGCAAGGTTGAAGGGAAAACCTGATTTTGTAAAACCTTCCATGCCTGTAAAGCTCAAACTTCCCTCTTGGAAGGCTTTGAGGTAGACTCTCACCCTCTGTTTTTTAACTTTATAAACTTTGTTATATTCACTGCAGAATTCCCAGGCACTCTGCAGCTTCTGTTACAGCCCAGTGCAGCTGACTCAGGCCTAGAAGTTCCATTGTTGTTAAGAGGATGGTTAGACTTACTTCTCTGATATACAAGGAAATCTGTGTACTGTTCTAACCAGTGGAGCTTGTAACTTGTATGCTGTACTAGCCAATGAGACACATGTGCTTGTAACCAATAAAATTGCTGAGCCTAACCTATGAGAAGGTACTAAGTGTAACTCTGCCCCTAACTTTAAGAACATCCTGTAACAAAGCTATAAAAGCCTGGCTTCAGCAGAGCGGAGCCACCAGCCTCTTTGAAGTCCAGGGCTAGTCCAAAGCTGCACACTTTGCCTCTGAAACTCCTGGGTGAGTTTTCCATTCCCCTGGACTGGCTGTGCCAAGCTCCTATCTGCAGTTTCTGAGCTGTATACCCTAACTGGCATTCTGCTGCTTCAAGGTGAGGACTGTAATTTGGGAATTATCTCAGAGTAAACATGAGGGCTGCAGGTGCCATGAACAAATGTTCTAGGCAAATAGGACATGGATTAAGAAACTTGTTAATCAGCGTCCATGTTTGAGCCCAAGAAGTGTAAATTCAGAGTCCAAGAGAACTCAGACAAATTGGTAAATTAGAAAAATGGGGGGCCGGGGATTTAGCTTAGTGGTTCCTGCGCCTGTCTTGCAAGTGCAAGGGCCCAGGTTCAATCCCCCGGTAACTACATACAATACTGGGTAAGGAGACTCACGCCCAGCAGCAACCATTACCACATACAACAGTGCCGGGTGTGGTGGCTCACGCCTGTAATCCCAGCACTCAGGAGGCAGAGGCAGGAGGATTGCTGCAATGTGAGTTTGAGGCTGAGCTCAGGGCCAGCCTGAACTACAAAGCGAGATCCTGTCTCAAAAAAAAAAAAAAAAAAAAAAAGAAAAGAAAAACGGGACTGCTCTCAGAAGCTCGTCCAGTGTTTCAGAACTTAAGGGTGAACTTTCACTTCCAGGAACTGCAGGAACGAATACAAAAGCTGGAGAAATTCTCACATATCACTGATAGCATTGAGAGCTCCTTACAGAAGGAATCCAGGCAGAAGCAAGGTGTCTGGCTGCTCTTCTTCAAGGCCATGTGCGATCCTGGAAGAAGAGCAGAGACGTTGGCCAGTGGGAGGAACATGAACTGGAAGGATCAGTCCTGACGGACTGGCCACACCAAATACCTTGGGTCAAAATGTGGCTTCCTGAGAATCAGCGTGACCAGCAGCAGAGCAGGCCCCGCAGGCTGTGAGGCCCAGCTGTGACCCACTGTAAACTTGCTTTAGTTAAGCTAGCCAGAGATGTGCAGAAGAAATGGGCATATTCCTTGATCCATATTATTTACCTAAGGTGAACTCAGAAAGATGTAAAAATTCTAAATAATCCAATTACAAGTGAAATTAAAGACATGATGATGATGATGATGATGATGATGATGATGGTGATGAAATAAAAAACTACCAACAAAGAAAACCCAGGTCCTGATAGATTTACTTCTGAATTCTACAAGAAATTTAGAAATATAATGCTACTACTTCTCAAATGCTAATGAAACTGAAAGAGATTGATATTCTGAAACTCATTCCTGGAATCAAGCATTAATTTCCCTGATACTGTTGCAACTGATTTCTGTTCAGAGAACCAAAGATATTGCATCTGGGGGATGAGCATGGTCCAAGCAGCTCACCAGGATTGTAAATTCAGCAACAATAAAAAGTTAGAGGTGCAAAGTTTAACAAAAGGAAGACACTTTATTTGTAAAGAGAAAAAAGAAGGGGAGGAAAAGAGTAGTTCGCTCTCCTGATAAGAAAGAATCTGGGTAGGGGACTCCAGAAAAATGGAGGACATGTGGGGCCTTGGTTTCCAGTTGCTTTTATGGCAGGGGGAGTCAAAGAGCCTTTCTCCCATCCCAGAACTTGCCATAACTGGATTGGTTTCTGGGCACCTCTGCCTGTGGTGATTTCTTCTGGTGGTCTACAGCAACTTCTTTCTGTCTGTTTACTTGTCCTTGACCTATCTTTTAAGACCTTATCTTTAGGGTGATGGGCTAGTTGGAAAGGGGATACCTTATTCAAGGTTAGCCTAGAGTTAGTAAGGGGCAAAGTGGATACCTATTATACTCCATTATAACCTTAGCGTGAATAATAAAGTGACTCTAGAGTGAATACACAATATGTGTATATATATGTATATGTTAGTGGGTAGATGTGAGTACAAACTGCCTTAACATTACTCAGACCTGCATACCTTGTTTCATCCATATTGTATTGTAGGTAGGGGCAGCTTATCACTTGTGCCTTTAGCTTTTGCTCTCCTCCTGCCTGTGAGCTCATTTTCTGGTCTTTTGGTGCAAGTCCAAAGGCCATTTAGTGACTTCTTATATCTGGTTTTTCTTTCTTTCTCTACCCCTATCCTTGATCTATTGCCCAGTTGAATTTCTCTAGTAAAATTTCTTTTTAACTCCTTCTCATCGGGATTAGCTAGAAGACCTAATGAGGCCCCAATCTACAGACTCCTAACCCTACAATACCAAAACCAGAAAAGGATCCAACCAAAAAAGAACTACAGACCAATTTCCTTAATAAACAGAGATGCAAAAATCTTCAACAAAATGTTGGCAAATAGAATGAAGTAAATCAACAAAAAGATAGTACACTATGACCAACTAAAATTCATCAAAAACATGCAGGGATGGTTCAGCATAGGCAAATCAATAAATGTAAGATAACACATTAACAGAACCAGGACAAAACCACATATTCATCTCAATAGAGGCCGAAAAAGCATTTGGCCAAATCCAACTCTCATTGGTGATAAAACCCTAAAAGAAATTAGAATGGAATATCTTTGTCTTAAGAACAAAAACCAACCTGCCATTGACAGGGCCTTGACTGGTAGAGGAGATTCCTTGTAATAGGAGGGAGCTTTACAGGGACATAGAAATGTGCTAGGTGCTGAGCCGCGGCTGTCTACATCTGTCAAAACACACTTAACAGTGTACACTGAAAAGAATGAATTTTACTCTTTGAAAAGTAGACAGTCACCCCTGGGAATCTTTAAGGAACTGGCTGCAGAACTCCTTGCAGACACCAAATCTGCCAGTGCTCCAGTGCCTTAAATAAAAGGGCACAAAACTTTATATGTAACCTACACATACCCTACCATATCATCCAGATCATCCTGAGATTACTTATCAAACCTACACAACAGGAATGCTATATACATAGTTGTTGTACTGTGTTGCTTTTTATACTACATTTTTCTGAGTATTTTTAAGCTATAGTTGTTTGAATGTAGTGATGTGAAACCCACATACACAGAGGACCAACTATACCTGAAAGAGTATTATTTAAGAAACATTTTACCACCCTCTCCACAAAAGAAAGCTACAATCCCTGATGACCACCTTGCTGAACTATACCAACTATTTAAGAGTAATGCTCACCTACAAAGAACAAAAACTCTTCCAAAGAATAGAAACAGATGAAAACCTCTTTAATTTTTTCAGACCAAGGCAAACTTGATTCCAAAACCACAAATTAGTATAAAAAGGACAATTATAGACCAATCTCCCTCATACATTGGGCAACTCTTCTACATAAAATACTGGGAAACCAAAAGCAGCAATATATTTTATAAAACTATATATCAAGGGAAAGTTGGGTCAGTCCAAGAATGCAAGGTTAATTTAACATTTGAAAATTGGTCAGTGCAGTTCACCACACTGACAGAGTAAAGAAAAATCATGTAATTATCTCTATAGCTACAGAAGAGGCACTTGATAAATATTTCCTCTCTCCCTCTCTCTCTCTGCTGTTAGTATTAAAAATTAAATCTGGAGGCACTGCCCAATGAGCTAAGTCTCCAGTATTTTCTATCTTTATTTTGAGACAGGGCTTCCCTAGGTTTACCCTGGCTGGACTTAAATGATCCTTCTGCCTCAGCCTCTCTCAATGTTGGGATTACTAACATGCACTAAATACTTTGCTCTAATACTAATTTAAAAAAAAAACAAACAAATCTTTTAGCAAGCCAACAAAAGCAAAGTTTTTAGTCTGATCCATTAAAAAAAACCTCTATAGCAGATCTACTGAAATATTAATATTTTGCCTTTGAAGTCAGTGAAGAACGGTTGCCCTCACTGCTTGTATTTAACAGTGTGTGAGGACAGGAGAACAATATGTATAACTGTCTTTCTTTCAAATAGCATGAACTGTATGCAGGTTAATTATTTAGTAGTATATATTATTGAGATAAATGGCCAGACACAAGCTAATACAGAAAGAACAAAGATAATTACTTTCCCATGGCAGCGAGAACATAATATAAACTTTAAAGGTAGATACTGAATATGAGAGCATATAAAATCAACTGGAACAGATTTTCAAGGCAATGAAATAATGTAAGAGAAACAACAACAGCCCTAAATAACTGAGCAATATGCAACAATTGTGGGCTGGAAATATGTCAAGAAAGGGGCAGACGGGAGGGAAAAATTGACAATGATATCATGCTTTGGTAATAGGATTGAACTTGGTTGAAAGAGTCAGAGAGACTCCAAAGTCCCCCAGACCTCTGTGGGATATGAGAGTGTTCAGTAAGCTGATCCAGACTTCCAGGGGACACAGCCAAGGTGAGGCACGAGATGTGTGGGGCTGGCCTGCGACAGGACAAGATTTCTCACAGAGCCAGGATACAAGGTTAGTGCCAGAATAAACCTAGGAGACAGGATGGAGTGATTTTATTTAGAGAATTTACTCACAGTCACTGCCAAGCTGCAAGGGAACAGCAACCATCAATAACTCCACTGTGTCAATTAGCTATGCAAATGAGGAAGGATGAACCGACCTCTCTCCTACCTTCTACCATACACAGAAATAGATCCCAGATAGTGAGAAATTAAAGAGTGACAGGTGTGACAATAAAGCATCATAAACACAAACAAGTCTTTCTTGGTGACCTTGACTCAAGAAAAGACTTTTACAGCAGGACAAAACAGCAGTGGCCCCAGGTTGATAAATGACACTGGATTAAAACAAATGGTGCCAGGGACCCAGTGGGATGGTGCATGCCTGTAATCCCAGTACTCAGCAGTCTAAGGCAGGTTAATCGCCACAAATTTAAGTAAGCTAGCCTGGACTGCATAGCAAGACCCTGCCTCAAAAAATACTGAAATGAAATAAAATAAAATAAAAAGTTTTAAAATGAATGGTGTCAGTCTCAGTGTGAGCTGAGTGCGAAGAGTCACTTTGGGAACTGGTGAGTCCCACAGAAGGGACTGGCGCTCCACCCATTTGTGGTGCCTGTAACTCAGAGCCTGTGGGGAACTCAGAGTAGGCCAATTTCCAAGACCTCAAGGGCAGGTGGAGCAGGGAAAAGAGGTGAAGATTTCCTCAGGTGTCCCCAGGCTCACCCTGTGCTCTCTGGCCTTCTGGAAACTTCTTCCACAGCCCTGCCTCAGTTCACACTGCAGTTCTGCACCATGGGTCTCTGAGATAGCAAATGTTTTATGAGCACCTGAGGATAAAGCTGGCACTGGTGTTACACTCTGTGGCAGCCAATGAAGTCCCATAGCACAATGGCAGGCAGGCCCCGTTGATCCAGGGTTTAGAGGAGTGGGGACAGGATGCACAAATGTCAGCAAGGACACCTGGAACTTTCCCTAATGGTGACTGAAGGGGCCACAAATGGATTACTGAGGCCACTGGGCACAGTGAGTTTGCCTCTCATTCTGGTTTTTTTTCACCTCTTCAGACACAGCAGTCCATAAAATTACCCATAATTCCCTGGAGACTTTCTGACAGACATGGCAGCCAAAGACTTGAGGATGAGTGATTGGCACAGTGCACAGCAATACGGGGCTCCAGCATCCTGCAGCAAGAAGACATGTCAGGATAAACCAGCCTATGATATGTCCTGTTGGTTAGATTTTGTGCATGGTGAGAGTCACCATAAGCTTGCATAGGTTTACTGGCCACTGAACTACTGCAGCCTATGACCACAGAGGCAAGAGGGAGACAGACAGTGGAAGAAAGTAGGCCTTCTATGTGTCTTTAAAACCCTTGGCCAGGGTAAGCTTGCTGCTCTGTGCATCTATTTTTCCAAATTACAAATTCCAGACCATTGCCTAAGTTATTTTTTGCCATAAAAAATATTCAGACACTTTTCGCTTGTCAACAGAAAAAAAAATAGCACAGAATCCAATTTCTGTGTGGTTCATTAAAACAATTTTTTAAATCACTTAGGAAATTAGATAACAAGAGATCTTTTGAGTTAATAGCATGCCTGAATAATTTGTGAGTCGATAGATTCTTGATTAAATTAATCAGTCAGGGTTAACTGTTTTAGCTGTTAGCTCAGCTTGGCTGATGCTACTATAGTGGAAGCTGCAATGGTTTGCTCTGATAATTGAGTTGGATCTACAAAGCAGAAGCACAGGAGTGAGGAGAAGGAGTGAGACAGTGGCCTAGGTCACAACCACTGCGTGGACCTGGCTACAGTTTTCATGGAGCTCAGAAATCCTGAGGAATAACTAGTGGTCCCCACTGTGCAAAGAATCTCATTTCCCAACAGCTCAGAGAGCACACATTTCCTGTCAACTACAGCCTGGGTCTCTTTTCTGGTCATTGTCATGTCCACTCCCACCCCCAAGGATTCACATACAGGAAAGTGGACTCATGTGGCACTTGCTGAAGAACATGCCCAGGGTGGCAGAGCTGGAGAAAGAAGAGCCTGCTGGCTGCCTGTGCAGGTTCCCACCTGCCTTGTCTTGAGGATAAAGGGCAGGGGCAGTGGAGAGAACCCTCACATAGCCCCAGCCTGCCGAGCACTACCCTAGACATATATCCACACAATTGCTGCCCCAAGATAAGCTCTGTTTTTGGTTTCCCAGAAGCTCAATAGCAGGGAAACATTCCTAAGCAGATAAAGCTGAGTTTAGACCTGATCTAGAATTCTCTTTGACTTTCAGCAAGTACATTACACCTCAAATGTCAGTGTTCTCAAGGGTGGACATGCAGACTGGTGGAGTGAGAGGTGGGCCAGCTGGGACCTGCTGGGAAGAAGCTGTCTTGGAGATGATCATACAGATAAATTCCACCATAAAGATTTCACCTAACTGGCCGTTAGGCCGACAATCCTTCTGAAAGAGGCCCCTGACTGCCAACCTCTTTCCACTGCCCCTTTACAATATAAAACAGCTAATGCAGTCATTGTTCCCTTTCCCAAACAACAAGATTACCTCTTAAAGGGGAGATGAGACAGAAGTTAGTGACACAGGAATTAGGCTTCTGTTAAGTAGTAAGGAGAGTGGCCATAAAGTGGAGTTGGGAAGCTCAAAATGGAGTCTGCTAAGTTCCTCCAGGGAACTTGCAAAAACATTTTCCAGGAGTCCTGAGGCTGTCAGGGACCTCCCCAGAATGTGATTAAGTAGGCCATTTGTTCAAGGACACATCAACCCTGTGTAAACACTATATGGATTAAACCCATGGGGTAGAAATCAAGAATCATGACAGTTGCATAGTGGTCCCAACACCCTTCTAAACCCCTTAAAAAGTCCTGAACAAAGAATTTCTATGGGTATCTTACTCAGGACCCTATTCTAGCCAGCAGTTCTTTTTCCTCATCTATATCTTTTACTTCTTGGTCTTTACATCTTTTGAAAACATTTGCTTATATTTTAACTCCTTTCTGTGGTGTCACTCTTTATCACTGTGAGACGTGACCCCAACATTCTCATATCAGAAAGAAGGATCGATCTGCTATGGCCTGAATATTTCTGCAATCCTCAAATTTACACATTGGGACCTAACTCCCTATGTGACTCTCCATGTCTTAGAAAGTAGTAGAAAACATGGAGTTTGCAAAAGCTCTACATTCACGAACGGTATTTACACCCTTATAAAAAGAGCCCAGAGGGAGCTTATTACCCCTCTCACCATGTAAGGACACAGGGAAGGTGCTCTGAGGAAGGAAGGCAAGTCTTGACTTAGTGCCTAGTTCGCTGCTACCTGTAGCTCAGACATCCAAATTCTCACCAAAACACAGTTTAAGGGATGTTATTATAACAGCTAGAAAGGCTTAAGATTGAGCCAGGATCCCATCTTACTGGGGTCCTAAGAAGACACACACACACAAGGATGGGCATCTGAGGACTCGAGAGGAAGAGGCATTTGCAAGCTGAGAAGAGAGGCCTCAGGAGGAAGCACCCCAGGACACCTTGATCTCAGATCCCTGCCTCCAGCACCGTGAGACATGACTGTCTGCTTTTTAAATCACAGTGATGGCTGATTGTGTTGACCTGAGTAACTAACACTCCAATATTGGCTCAGCACAGTTTTGGATGTGGAAGACCAGCCTAAGGAAGATTCTCATCATAATGTTACAAGAAGGGAAAGGAGGAGGAACTGTTTTCTTATGAGGAAGAGCTCCAGCTTCCCCTTGACCTGGGACCTTGTCTCCTGGCTTCCAATGCAGACTCTTCAGCTTCGACCATCAACCCTTCAGCTTTCTAGCACAGACCCTTCAGCTACCAGATACAAATTCACATGGGACACTCCACAATGCTCCAGGTCTTTGGTTGGATCCTTTGGATCTCCAGTGCACAGATAGACCTTTGCACCATCCAGCTCTGGGTGTGCAAATCATGCACACAAAAAATCATGGTAACCCAATCTTGAAAGTATTTTGTATAATAATATCTGTTTCTTTGGTAAGCACAGACTGATTCAGCCACCTTGTCGGTACTTTGTGATGGCAGCACTTTGCTCATCAGTTAATAAACCTAGCAGAAGGGAACCAAACCCACCCAGTTTTCCTGGCCTCTTCAGCCTCCACTCTGCAGGTAGAGAGGTCTATTTCAGCAAGTGGGGACCCAGCTCCACCTGACTGCACCTGCCTGGATTTGTTCCCAGGCAGAAGCCCCCCAGGCAGAAGTAGGACAGAGTATCCAAGAAAACTACAGCTTGATATAGCCAGTAGATGGTAGATGGAGCTTTTCAATGACATCCTGGCTCTGGGAATGTAACTACTTCTTGATATCAGGTTGAGAGAAACCAAATATAAGTGAAGTCTTTTTTTTTTTTTTTTTTTTTGAGGTCTTGCTCAGGTCTTGCTAGATAGGCTGACCTTGAACTCAGTGACTTCTTTGCCTGAGACTCCTAAGTACTGGGATTATGGGTGTCTTGCCAAGATGCTCAAGTAAGGGAAGTCACTTTTCCTGACAGCTTGATAAACTCCCACCTTCTGACCCAAATTCCAGAAATCCACCCAATCTTGCTCCTACCAGGGTCATGCTCCAGTCTATAAGTTCCAGATAAACTACACTCTGCAGTTCTGACCCATCCACCTGTCTTGGTCTCATAGCACTGTGGGACCTGTCCTCACACACTGGGACCATGCTGTTCAGCAACATAAGCCATGTCTGAAACAACAGCTCTCTCCCTCTCCTCAACTGTCTTCACCAAAACATAGGTTCTGTGAAGGACCTGCCAGATCTCTGAGCAATACAGGACCATATGAGCATTTTCAGAATGGATAGTCAAGCTTTTCAAAGTATTCAGAGAAGTATTCCTTATTTTTAAAATTTGAGACAGGGTCTTGTTTGTAGTTCAGGCTAACCTTGAACTCACTATTTTGCCCAGGCTGGCCTCAAACTCAGCAATCCTCCTGCCTCTGCCTCCTGAGTGCTTGGATTACAGACCTGAGCTACCATGCCTGGCATTGTGGTAGGTGGTACCAGAGATTGAACTCGAGATTGAACCTGGTGTTTTCCAGGCAGACACTGGAAGTGCTGAGCTAAATCCCTGGAGCGAGACCCGGTCTTGAAATGCTGGTTTCCACAGTGGACACTCCAGTTCCGGGAAGCGAAGGCCTGGTTCCCCCTGTTTTGTCCTCCATACCAGAGCAATCTGCCCCGCACTGCTCTCACTCATGCCTGTGTGACCCAGATCCTTAGCTTCCACCCATCTCTTTCTTGCCTGACATGGCTCATGATGTCATTTCCACACCATCCTCTCCGCGTGGGAGTCCAGAGGTACCTTTTATGCCTCCTGAAGGTGGATGAGGAACATCTGTCATAATGAAGATTGAGGAAGAAGGATACTCACACAGTCTCCTTTCACTCGGAAATTCCTGAAGAGAAACACGAGTCTACGAGAAGCAGAATCTTTAAATATACTATGAAGTGACACGTGTGGTGTCAGAGAGCAAGCTCTTCAGCTGCAGTGTAGCATGCGTTTCTTGCTGGCAAGGCTCTATCTTGGAGTCATCACACATCCTGGATGTGTGACCAGAGGAGGACGGACAGGGGAAGTCATCCTCCTGCCCCACTGGTGCTGGGAGCTCTTCTGCTCTCTGGCTTCCCTGACCCCTGTGGTCACAGTGTATGTCACCCCACTGTCTTCCTGTGGCAGGACAGGACCCCCACTTACTGACAGGTGCTCTCTCCCTGCCTTTCCCTATAGAACAGCTCATTCACCCACTGCCCAGAGAAATACAGTCACATCAGGCACAACCACGTTTCAGTCACCATGTGACCACATGACAGTGATGGTCTCACAATGAAGCTGAAAACCCCTGTCGTGTGGCAGTGTCTGTCCCTTTCTATTGTGGACAACAGCATCCTTACCAGGTAGGAATGTGCTATCATAGCAAGCCCACCCAGCTACCCAAAGAGCACAGTGCCTGACCTGTGGTAAAACATGAGCACGGTTACTGGGATAGCACAAGGCACACTTGGCCATCATGTCAGTGCACCCCTGTTTAAAGGTCCCCACGCGACGATGTGCCTGTTCTCAGCCCACAGCCTCAGGCACCTCTGTTTATCACAATCCTCTGATCCCTTATGAAGCCACACAGAGAGGACCTGAATTTCCAGTGCGGAGACTCTGTGAGAGCCCACACTCAGATGTTTGCACAGTGACAAAGTCACTAATGAGGACACACTGGACCACATCCTCATCACTAAGCAGCCTAAGACCATAAGACAGGGTGCAGGTCATCCAGCTGGGATAATGCCCTACTACCCTGAAGGCTAGAGATGTGGAGGGGCAGCTGGATATTGTTCCCACCAGCAAACAGACAGGGGCAGAGCGCACCTGCCAGCTCTAGCACATGGGGGTTCTGGAGGCGGCGCTGGATGCACCTGGGCCTCTGGCTGTTCTGTCCCGCTGTTTCTGCACAATGGGCTCCGGGCTCTCAACTCTCAAGGTGTGTGCAAGTCTTCTCAGCCACCAGGCCTTATTTGCAGTGTCTATAATAAGAAGAAAAAGTAGGAAAAGAGCCACACAGATAAATCAATATTTTACTTTTCGGACCATGTTCCCCACCAGGACGCCATGGCTGTAGCATGATGAAACACACGCTATGAATAGCAAACAGCCCTTTGATAAGGCCACTCTAATAAAACTAGTAGAGATGATGATGTGTATTCATAATGTACCAATAAAGATTTGAATTTTAAAAAAAACTAGTAAAGAGACAGACAGATGCAGTACTGGGCCAGGGCACTGAGTTGGGTGTGCAGATTCTTCCCTGTGTGCTGTGCTATGTGTCGTGTGTGTTTGTGCACCTAGGTGAGCAGGAGTGAGTATGTGTGGAGCCCCGGGAGTGAGCGATTGTGAGCGCTCAGATTCCTGGTGATCAGGGAACTGCAGGAAGTATGGGGGCCGCAGATCCAGCTGCCCTCACCAGGTGGAAGCTGGGGCCCACCCCAGGGGACCTCAGGAAGTCTCTCAGTCCCTCCTGACCGTGGGGTTCTCCCTCTCCTCAGCTAAATCTGTTTCTATGCAGGAGAGTACAAAATGGCAGTGAGTGGTCATGGGGCCTCAAACAGTTATTACTTTTCAGAACAGCAGTGAGAATATTTATCAAGAGACTTAAATATGTCATACTCTGTATTTTGGTCATTTTCCTTCTGGGTAATCTAATCTGGAAATATGACCTATATTAGCCTATATTTCTGTAACAAGATTTTCATCTCTAGATGGAAAAATTAGCACCAATCCCTAAATTTCTAACAAGAATTTCTAATAACAATTGTAGCAAAACACTGGATTAAATACTAGCGGCCCCTAAAATGATACTGATAAAGGTGCTTTAAACCATAAAATTCACAGAAGATAGTTTGATTGGAGAAGAGTAGATTTAAAAATTCTTTAGGATGACAAGCATAGAAAAATGTAGAGAAGACATTTCTAAAGGAAGGACCTCAGAGGTGAGCAGCAGTGGCCTCTGCCTGATGAGATTCTAGAATTTCCTGCTCCCTCAAATTTTACTAGACATTCCCGTTTTTCTACAGTGGATTTGGTTTATTTGATATTTGAACAACAGTAAAAACAAAGAAAGGTGCATGCCAGAGGCAGCTTGTTCTAGAGGAAACTCCCAGAGCTATATGGCTATGGCTGAGACCATGTGAAGGACAGATCTCAGCCCCTGACCTCAAGGCCTCAAAAAAGAAACTAAAAGGTACATAAGGCAGACATCATGCAGCTCAGTGGATGGCCATTAGCAAATAGCAGTGTCGCTTGACCTGGTCAAAGTTTGACAGTGTCCCATGCCCCTTTTGTTGCTCCTCCTCCCTCAGGGCCAACTCCATTCCCAACTTCCAATGCCATTCCAAACCTTCCGTTTACTAGACTATATGAAAGGACCATACGTTTTACTCTTACACATGACTTCTCTTGCTCTACATCAAGCTGATGAGATTTCTTTCCATCCCCAGAGGTGGCTGTGTTTTGCTATGTCTCACTGCTGGAGTAGAAATGTGGATGGCAGGTGAACATTCATTGTCTCTAGAGTCTGTTCATGGCATCTCCCATGATTATCTCTAGGTTGGGGCTACTACAAGCATAGCATCGCTGTGAACAGTGTGTACAGTGCCCCTCTTCCCCTGCTGACATTCCCTTGAGATGTGTAACTGGGTGAGGAAATGCCAGATCAGAGGTTACTCATATTTTCAACTCTCATGGACAATGATGTTTGGTTTGCCAGGTTGTATCAATTTACATTCCCTCTAGTAGTAGATGAGGGTGCCCGAGGTTCCTCATGCTCATGCACATTTGGTGTCTTTCCTTCAACTGTAGTCTCTCTGGAAATGAGTAGCCAAACATGGCTGTACACTGTGACTCTTTGGTGACCAGTGAAGTTGAAGACTGGGAATTACTTGTCCAGGTAGTTTATGTGGCATGCCTGTTTAGGCAACCACATGTAGTTTTTGGGCTATCTGTTCCTTTAAAATTGATCCATAGAAATCCTTCATGTCTTTTAGATGTGATCTTTTTTTGTTATATAAGCACTGGATGTTTGTAGTGATGGCCCTTTCTCATTCCTTATGTCGGTAATTGGTCCTGTCTCTCTGTCTCTCTCTCTCTCAGTATTTGTTCTAGGACACTGATGGTGAAGCTATGACATATATGTCGTTGTGCTTTTCTTTTAAGATGAAAGATGTTAATGTAGGGTTTTTCTAAACTAAACCTCAGTAATCAGGTTTCATTGCAGTTTGAGTTCAGGTTGCACTTTGGTATTTAATCTCTAAAAAGTTTGTCAGCACAGTTCTAGGACTTTATTCATTTACATTTCCTAAGTCAGTGTTTGACTTTGTCGAGTCTATTGTGTTCATATTTTCAGTTTCATTAATTTCTGTTATTAACCTTTCTTCTATGGTTTGACATTTAATTTGAAATTCTCTACCTAACTTCTTGAAATAGATTTTTGAGCTTCAGTCTTTCTTCATTTATAGACAGATCGATAGATAAAATTTTCCTTTGAAATATGCCTTTTGTTGCACCTTACAAGTTCTTAAATGTAATATATTTATGATAATGTAATTATATTGTTAATTTAAAATACTATTTTAGAAAATATATGTCTATTTAATCCATTATTTCAAAAAAATTTAGAATGTATAAATTAAGATAATATATGTATTTCAACTAGTCATGGTAGCAAACACCTATAATCCCAGTACTTGAGAGGCTGAGGCAGGAGGATGACTATGAATTTAAGGCCAGATTGGGCTGCAAAGGCAGCCTGAACCAAATAATGGGATCCTGTCTCAAAAAACAGCAAAACAGAAAAAAAAATGTTTTACAAAGAAAAAAGACTGAAATTCAATAATGTAAACTAAATTAACAGAATCTCATTTTACAAGGTGGTTGGGTTTGAAATATAAATTGCTCCAACTCATCCACTCTTGTGACTTTTCCAAACGTGAGACAACAAATTCCTTCTCTTCAGGGTACTAAGCATGGACCTTTGGGAAGAAAAAAATGTGTTCAGTTATTGTTTGATAACATTTTTCTTTTTGCAATAAACCCTTTCATCAGAAAGAGTAAAACAGCTCTATGTACTCACAAAGAAAATGGGTAGCAGAATTCCATTTCTCAAGACAAGTGATGATAAATGTGGAAGTTACACAAAATGTTTGACAGTATCTATTAAATGGCCAATTCTTTGTGTGTGTGTGTGTGTGTGTGTGTGTGTGTATGTGTGTGTGTGAGATTTAAGGATTCATTTTATTTCCTTTGTCCAATCTTTTTTTTTCAGGTTTTTAAAAAAATATTTTAAACCTTTATTGGTACATGACATAAACACAATATGATTGCACTCCATAATG